>APFE030765353.1:126245-217935 GCA_000404065.3 Pinus taeda
CATGTCACTCTGGCAGGGGTGAACTTCACATTGACTCCTGAGGTGATCTCACAGGCTACAGGGATACCAAATGTGGGTGAGGTGTGGCCTAAGCGCAGATTGCTAGATTTTGTTCATTTTGAGCCCTATGTCCGGCCATCATCTGTGGAATTTTTGACAGGTTTTTTTCCATTCATATTTCTCCGGAGCGAGTATGCTCCCATCATGAGGCTTATTATGCGTTATTTTACTTTTGAGGGCAGATTTACACAAGTGTACTCCTATCATATTCGCCTTTTGATGCATTTCACCCGAGTGAGGATGATCCCGATTTTCTTATTTCAGAACATTCGGAGGATGGTGCCCATGTTGCAGAAGAAGACCCTAGCTCAGCAGTACAGGAGCCTATACCATTATGGTTTGATTCAGCTCATAGTCTCACATCAGTTGACTCAGCAGGGCATTTCATGGGAGGAGTTCATCTCCCGTGAGTTTTTCACAGTGCCACATCAGCCACATCAGGAGGTCATTCATGAGGAGGGAGGACCATCTCAGCAGCCTGATGCTCCCATCACCCGACATGTTAGCTCCACTCCTTTGGTCACTTATCAGAAAGGCCCAAGGGCCTTATTTGCAGCAGCCAAGCGAGTACTATCTCCACAGCAGGTGGAAGGGGTCTCGCCTTCATCATCATCACATCGAGTGTTATCTCCACATCAGGTGGAAGGGGCCTCACTTTCTTCACCAGCACAGGTACCAGAGAGGGGCAAGCAGCCCATGATCGAGGAGAGATTGTCAGTCGATCCAGTTATTGATCTTGACGCCGGTTCTCCTAGCATAGAGCTCAAGGATATCATCCGAGAGCAAAGCACTGAGATTCAGTCGCTGCAAACGAAATTATTGATGGCAAAATGGATAATCAACTATTTAGAGCAGTGAAACAAACAATTGGAGGATGAGCACAAGCTATATGAGCTGCAAAAAATTCGTGAAGACCGGGAATTGGCTCGTAGGAGACTCGGTGACTTGAGACCCATATATCGAGAATCTATGCTTATTTGGGACAATGCTCATTTGAAAAGGTTCTTGGCTAAGGCCAACCAAGATAACAAACTGTTGAGAAACATGAAGAATCAGTATTGGGCAAGGATGCATGTATGCAAGGCCAGAATTAAAATGTTCCAAAGGAGGTTGTTTGAGGCTCTTAGGCGGAAGAAAAGGACCAATCCACTCCGTATCTTGGCATAGGCATCCCTCAAAGATCATGGCACTCACTAGCATCAGCTACAGCACAAAATCCCAAAAATTTTTGAGAATTTTGGGTAATTTTGGAATTTTTTGGAAATTTACAGGTTTTGGCTTCTCAACGGGTCTCACCCCCGGTGAGCCCCTTTGTCATCGTAGCTCCGTTTTGCAAAAACTCAGCATTTTTGGATTTTTCATGTAAATTTACATATTCCTATGGATAGATTTGAGTTTTTATGGAGTTTTGGGCCTCCAAAAGGTCAAAATACATGAAAATTTTGACTTTCTACCCCTTTTCTGAGTTGCAGAAGCAATCTTGGGAGAATTGCGTTTTGACTAGGAAAATGACCTCCAAATTCAAAAATTCCGGTTGGGTTGGCAAGTAGACTCGTAGACCTTTCCAACGAGCTATCCTGCACCCAATTTTGATACCGGGAAGGCCTCCAAACAGAGCTCCAAAGTGTGAGACCCGTTGAGAAAAGGGGCGCGACCCGTTGAGGAAATGTTGCCAGATTTGACCAGTTCAGCCCAGAAATTCCAGTTTTGACCTTTTTCGACTTTCTGAGGTTAATGATGATCTTAATGGATGTAATTGTGACACTTTTTTGGATACTTTTACTCTTGTTTAACTCTTCTATAAGAATTTCTCATGTAAAGGGTAAAAATTGAATGTATGAACTGATTTCCAAGTTTATAGAGGCAAGTTGTTTTGACTGCCTATTTTGTAGTGCTTAGTTTAGAAGTTGTTCAAACTGCTCCTAGGATAGTGAGCTCGACCCCTAGAGGCAAGGAAAGGTGCTAGCTTGCCTATATTATGTATTTTCTTAGTCATTTTGAGAGGTTGAAAGGTTGGACTCTTGAGAGAGCAGTAGCTCATTGTATTATCTCTTGTATCTCAGCAATTTTTGGCAAGGAAGACCAGGGTTTTGCAGTCATCTTTTGGATTCTTGTGGACTCATGTGTTGATGGTGTGTTTCTTCAGTCATTGTAAGCTTTGTTATGTGTTTCATTTTCCTTCTATACTTCTGCATATTAAACAAATGAAGTGATAAAGTAAGAATTCATGCTTGCCATGCTTTGCTTTTAAATTTGTTTAATTTTAATGTTTTCTACTGTCTAAAGAGAATTCAAATTCATTGTTTGCTCTCTTTAGCCTTCTCTCTATCATTCCTGAACATTCACTTCAGTCAAAGACATCAGCATGGTCTCCTACCTTGCCCCAAAGACTTCCCTGCAGAAACTGTGTCCCATCCCCGCAGCCAAATTTGCCCTCTCCTCAAATTGCCACCAAAAACCCAAAAATCCCAAAATCAAACTCTTTAATTAGTTTACTAGCCTAATATCAGTGTTACCTTGTTGGTCATCTCCCTAATTGAAGATTTTACGAGATAGACCGGAGAGAGCCTTCTCCTGCCCCGTAGGGCTAGCTACGAGGCTGAATGGTTTGATGTAGCTTTGAGATTTGCCTTTCTCAGCCTGAGGTGAAATTTCAAACGCTAACAGTATCAAAACTTGGTGAAATCTAGGGTTTGTAACAAAACCCTAGTAGAGATTGATATTCCAGGACAATAATATTTTCAATTATTGATATGATTTAGTTTTGATGATAAAATCTAGGGGTTTGCAACAAACCCTAGTAGACTTTGACATGTAATTCTAAAAGCATATTGTTCAAACCTTAGATGTATATGATTGAATTGTTGATATCTAAGGCTTTATGTCTCAAAGATGGAGTCTAAGGTTTATAACAAAACCCTAGTAAGAAGTTGAAGTCTAGTATGTAAAAAAGATGTGATCCTTGTTGATTATGAACCTAAAAAAATTTAGGTGTTTGATGTCTAAAGTTTGAATGCTTTGATGCTTCCATTGTAGTAACATGATCTTGATATAGTTAACTTCAAGCTTTTGTATGTTTGTGTTTGGTTGTACTTGCTATTAAAGTTTTGCAGGTACATAATCTTCAAGATGTTGAAGATGTTCATAATTGAAGATGATAATAATGATGAGCATGATGAAGGAAGCTATAAGACTGATGATGATCAAGATGACCTTGAAGTCATGAGGAAGAATGGAGCCTTGAAAGGTTGAAGTTTCTTCGATGTTGTGAAAGAAGGTAGTTGTTGATCTCCCTAAGTTTATAGGGAGCATGATTAGAAGAAAAGGTATATCTCCCTAGTTAAGAGGGAGGGCATATTATAACAGTCATAATGAGAAAGAATGAACTGAAGAGTGAACAAAAGAACTACAGATGGATGTTCGTGAAAAGGACTTGAAAAACACTGGAGTTGTATTTGATGCTACTAAAGAAGTAAAAGAAAGCCTCTAACAAGCTGTATCTGGATAACTTGATGTTGATATGAGTAGCATCAGGATGATTAAGGACCTCGAAGGTTTGTGTTTACTTGCATATATATATTTGAAAGTTTATTAATTATTAGGGTCGTAATTGTGTAGGATCTCTCCATAAATAGATTAAACGTTTGAAGCATGCTTGGAAGTGGCAGATATATATCAGATTTAGTTTATAAGGAGAGATGGAGCATCTTATGGCAAGATGTTTGGGAGAAAATTTGGCCAACCTATGTGTTGATGTCTAGATCCCAAAGTAGGGAGTGTGGTGTTGGTCATGGAGCTCCGACCTTGGATACACACCTAGATCCTTGGGTTGGTGATAAAGCTTAAAAGTCTAATGGTACCCAGAGTGGCTAAAGCTTGAGTTCACCTTAGTCCTACCCGATTAGAGTACCCTAGCTAGGTATCTAATCTATATCACTGTGTTGTGACTCTTCATAAAGTATATCACTTTGAGATCTTCCATGTACCTTTGTATATATGTAATTATGAATACCTCCCTAGTTAAGAGGGAGTGTTAAAGAATGTAACCAGTGTCAAGCTTCATAATTGTATTAGAGTCATGATGTAATTTAGTTGTCAAAAGAAAGAAAAGAAAATTTTATTATAAAGGAAATTAACTAAATAAAATATGGGTTTCATGCTTGGGTCAATGGTTTATAAGTCAAAGCCTCCATTGTAGGCTTCTAGGGTTTATGTCAAGTGTCCTTGTCTATGTCATAATGTAAAAGACCCTTCATGGGCTTCATCTATCAAGAAAGAAATTTATTTGATGTAAAATAGGTCTTTTAGGTCCCCACCAAGTCGACCTCACACAAAAACTATATAAAGGCAACAATTCGACTCATTTGGGGCACACACTCTCAACAAGTTCGATCTGCAATTGTTGGAGCAGAAAAAGATAGTGAAGTTGGTGGAGAAGGATTGAAGAAGCTAGAAGACCAAAATCGAGTTCTTGTGTAATTTATCTCTCACACGTGCGAAATTTCTGGATTGTAGCTGGGTCAAAATTCTGAAGTTGTTGGGCATCAAAATTCTGAAGTAGCTAGGGGTTGACATTTTGGGTTGTTGCTAGGATATAACTGTTGGACAAGAAGAGATTACTAAAGTTTGTTGAATCATCTTGGAACACTGACTTGGTGGAGGAGAAGGGTCTTTTGGGTCTATATCAATTTTATTTACTAGTGGAAGAGTTTGACTGGGTTTTCCCCATAGAGGGGTTTTAGCCTTGGTTGAGTGCCTACATCTCGTGTCCCTTGTTGTGATCATTGTTTGGAATTTGTCTTGATGAATGGAACACAACAAATTGAAAGAAGAACTAATAAGAATGAAAGAGAAATCACAAGAAAATGTCAAAGTATAAAAGAAATCTACCTAAAGATTCTAATCCATATGATGCCCTAGATTTCTTAATAGCCTCATCTCAAAACTTTGATCTCCAAGAGATCAAATCCTAAACCTAATATTCAAGATGCTCAAAGAAACCCTAACATATCCAAGAGAGAGAGAGAGAGAGAGAGTACACAAGAAATATAAGAGAGGAAGACTAGTTCACTCCTAGTCACATCTCTAACACATGTGACAAGAATGAATGAATGTGAAAGGACCCACTCCTTCCTCCATATATATATGAGAGGTAAGGAAGGCTAACAATTTATATGTGCGCATATGATTTTACAAGCCACTTACAAAAACACATGTAGGCTCACACTTGTGGAGCACTATACTCCAAGGGTACATATGTGAAGCTCCAAGGCATTGTCAACCACAAGCAAGGCTCCAATTGAAGGGTGCTCCGCAAAGTGTCTAACGCTCCTCTTACAAGGCTCGAATGATTCCAACAAACACCCAAACCATGCATTCCACTAGGTCCACTTCCCTTGCATGAACATTGTGACAACCCAACATCCTTGAGTCAACTCCAAAACTCCATGTAAGCATCTAATCTAGCTTGTGTTATCTAGGGCCCAATTCCCTTCTCTATGATGCAAAACACTCCTAAGTAGGGTGCTCTCCAAGCAAACAACCATCTCCATGTGGCCATCATGTAGAACATGACTGAGCTATCTAAAGATCTTTAATGCCTTAGGGAAGAATATAATGCAAGCACCCAATAAGGTCAAGCAACCACAAAGTAAGCCATCACCAATTTCCAAATCCATCATAGATCCATGTAAATACTTCACAGGCTATAAAAGGACTGATGAGACACCAGGGACCCCAAATCTCATGAAACAACCCCAAATATGGTGTAAACACTTTCAGAATAACCTCGAAAGTTAACATCTTAGGGAAGGCAAGATTAGTAACCATTATTCATTTTTATCAGTCTTTACAAAGAATATTTCCGAGTATACACACCATAATCCCAATTTCAATATATAGTTATACACAAGCCATAGCCTGGTATCAAAATGTCCTAATACATTCTTGACTAGCTATACTCTAAAGTGATAGATCATACTATTGTAGTACTTCCCTAGCAGGCCACAATCCCAAAAATATAGATCGCTATACAAAATATAGTGATAAACACAGGTCGTTGACCTTACTCTAGCATTAATCCCAAAAATATACGTCACTATACAAAATATAGTGATAAACACAAGTCGTTGACCTTAATCAGTGACTGATGGTCACTTCTCTATGCTAATATGAGCAAAGCATAATTTCTGCATTTAGAAAAGGTGCACTCTGGGAGACTCTGGATCTTTACATCTCATGTTTGTAAAATTACGCTGACACTAAATCTGCTGCCAAAGGTGTTTCAAGCGAGTTTTAATACAACAGCTTCTAGAGGAATGAATCATGATATATGCCGTGAAATTCAGCTTTACAAGACATGCAATCAAGGCGGCATTGAAAATAAACAAATTACACTTTCTGTATATTAGACATAAAAAAATGGTTGTAGCTAATTAGAAATGTACAAATTGACATGACTTCTGTCTCCTCTTCAGGTAGAGATAAAAGCTGCAAAACTGTATTGCTCTTCTGATAAATGTTATTGAAAATCAAAATGAATCAAGAAAGAAAATTTGAAGATGCAAGTGCATGATTGGCATGCATCACTAAGGAATGTATGCTTTTCTCAATTCTTTTTCATGGCACCACTGAAGTGCATACCGGATAAATATAAGGAACCAAATATTGCCTTCAATAATTGTCCTGTACATTGACCGCATTTACAAATATGTAGAACACAGAACAGCTTATCTCGGTAGAGGTACAGCCCGAATATCTGTTAATAAGCCTTCCTCCGCAAGATAGACATAAAAGCTGAATGTGGCTAACTCATCTATGTATATCTTGTACAAGGATGCCAAATAAAATATAGTTCTTGGTTGGGGTCAGCAACTAGGGAAAACTGCTGTTCTTCTGCCGAAAAGAGTGTTGCAGTCCTTTTTAACCTTGTACACTTACACAACAAGTTCACTAATTGGTGACCTATCCATGATGCCGGCAGCCAACTTTGCATTTATTTGTACCATCTGATCAATACCGGGTAGCTGAGGTATCTGAAAACAATAGACATAAGAGTGCGGGTTCAATTCTACAGTCTTAAGTGGTCGAAAAGAACTCATAGATTCATAGGCAAACATATAAAACAGTAAATCAAGCAAATAACCCAACCATACTACCTTTTGATTCATTGACAGATTCTTACAAAATGACACATTATAAATTCTAGATCTCTAAGAAAAAGAAATCAACTTTAGTTCTGATGGACTGCATTGTGTCTAATGTCAACAAGGAGATTGCTGATATAGTTATCTCTCCAACTGTGGCCAACCAGCAGCCTATAGGATGGGGCCCCAGGATCAAACCACAGAAACAGAGCGAACAATGGGTTTAGTAATCATGTCCAAGAGGTATCAAAGAATGATATCCTAAAAGCGTGTACCAGAACTTTGGCACTAAAACATAGATAGAGATGCATTCCCCTTACTGAGCTATGGTTAGGATGTTGGCCTTATGTTACATCTTAATGTTGAAATAATGGTGTAATCTTCACATATGGCCATGGCTGACCTCCTCACTTTGCAATCATTATTATTGCATAGTAGTGCCTTTCAAGGGTTTGGCTAATGCTAACCTAGTAAACACTCATTCATTATATTTCTAGGTAGTTAAGATTGACCTAGCCATTATGTGGGTCCATAACCCCTCTTGGGGGAGGGTGCCCTACCTCTTGAATTGTGTTGAAATACACACTCAAGACTCACCTGTAACATCATTTTCAGCTAGTGATCTCTTACATAACTAAGACATTTTGTTCAGCCCATGGGCACATTATCTAGCATTGCACTCTATTTCATGGTGTAATCTACTCAAGGGTTTTCTCTCAACTTTTACACTCTAGTGTTCTTGGATGATTTTTCTCCAAAGGTATACTTACCAGTTGCTTCTATTGCGCACTAGTGTAGATTTATCTTTTGCTCTAGTGCTGGTTTATCTTCTTTTTTGTAGATTTAAGGTTTGCTGGTTGGTCCTGTTACAACCTATGTTCCACCAAGACTCCAAGATGGTGTGACACAGGTGCGGGGAGATGCACAAGGGGGATGTGTGGGAGTACCCTCAAATTTGAGAGAAATTTAGGAGGGATGGGGGGATGTCCCTCCTAGATTTCCCTAAAATTCAAATTCATATTCAATAGTGAAAGCCTAAATACATTGATCCATACATAATTTAATCAAACAATGAAATACATTGATCCATACTCATCATTCATACTAATACATACATCATTCATCCATACACCACAAGATTCAATAATGAAATACGTTGATCCATATTCATCATTCTAGAATCTAAGTTGATTTAAAAATTAAATTCATCATTTTAGAATCTAATTAGTACTAGGCAAAATAGACTATAGTAGATACTGAAGTCTGTAGATTGGAATAGTAAATTGACATAACTCAAACTAAAAACTAGTAGAGTGATGAGTCAAAGAATCAGTCTAAGGGTTATTGATATCTAGAATCAAGACTCAAAAGCTAAAACTGAAAATTAAAAATGGACAATGAGCATTGGAGGAGCACCATGAGGGAGGAGAAGCAACAATAAACTGGTAAGTTAGATAGCGTCATAGGGTAAGTTGAGTAGAGTTAAGCTTGGTAAGTCGAATGAGTGAGTTAGAGATTGCAAATTAGTTTAGGTTTTCATATTTGTTATGTACTTGTCTTTTTAGTTTTGATTTCATTTTTTAAAATTTTTATTTTTTTATTTTGTTTTTATTTTATTTTTAATTTTGAGGGTTATTAGACAAAATTGAAGGGGGACACATCCCCCCTCAAAAAAAGGTGCTTTTGGCCTTGGTGCTCTTGATTAAATCCTAGTTCTAGACCCTCAAACATGATAGAATCCAATGGAAACAATGCAATCCCCCCAATCTTGAAATCATGAAAACTGTTAAGTTTGATGGAATTTGAGTGGGATCTAAATATATACTTTCTCCATATGAAATCCAATGAGGTCAGAACCACTCTCAAACATCCTGAGTCAATTAATGGTAATGTTAAAAATTTAAGTAGAAGGATAAAAATGAAAGATTAATGAATGAACATTACCATTAATTACATAGCATTAGTAGGGCCCTAGGGTTAAATATTAAATTTCCCCACTCATAAATTATTGTTGTCAAGCAAATTTAAGGGGGCACACCTAGCCCTTTCTGAGGGGGGATGCCCACAAGCACCCCTTTTGGGGAACACATCCCCCACACTGGGGAAATGTTCCCCTCTGCATCCTCCACACATCTCCCGAAAAGGGGATGTGGGAAACGTTTCCCCAAGCATCCACCTGTCCTAGGTGCAGGGACGTGTCCCTGTGGAACACTGATTACAACAAAATCTTGCACTTATCAAGATAAACTCCTAAAGCTCAAGTGTGAAACCCTATGCAATTCAAGAAGGGGCCACTATCACCACACAAACCCTCTTCTCACTTCTAGTTTGTTGGTATTTCTAAGTCTAACTGTTAGAAATCCTTCATGTACTTTCTGATTTATTTCTGCCTGCTTGTTCTGTTTAATTAACAAGTTATTTACCATGTAAATATGGAAAATATATACAAGTACATGCTCAACACATTACAAATCATCAACTGAAGGAAAAAAAAACAAGCACACAAGTGACACTGTTGTTTTTGGACCAATGTCCCCAAAAAAACCCAATTCAGGAAAAGCGGTGCAACTATCTGAGGGTTTTATTATTAAGAAGCTTCAGAATACAATCTGGGTGCCAAACTGGGTCACCCAACAGAGAATGATTTCGGCAATAGTACTTCTTAGTTGGCGGCAGATATTCCGGCTAAAACCCCAGATGAACAATCCCACAACTCTCAGCTCCAATCTGCCCCATGAATTCTCCAGCGTCATCCCAACTTGCCTTGCGTCAGCTTCTAGAGCCTCTGCGTCACCCATGCTGGCTCTCTTTGGCACTGCGTAGCCCCTGACTGGCTCTGCGTCCCTCTCTCTTCGGACTTTTGCGCTGATGCTCTTGGTACCCTCTCTTCCTCTCTGCTTCTGTATTCACCGCCCCTTAGCTGCAACTCTGATCACTCCTTCAATTTCCTCAGCAAGCCCTGCCCCAGAAAATCGAATTCTTGATCAACTCGATGTATTCTCCAAGTGACCCTCAAGCCTCCTCTTATACTTTCTCATTGACAATTCAACGACCGAGATTAAGTCCATAATCAACAGCCAAGATTAACTCTGGGTTGATCCATGACTTTTGAACCCTTCTAACACAGTTTTATATTAATTCACATTACTATTTTTATTTTCCCTAAGTTTAGACTTAGGGACTCCATTAAAAATATTAATTATTTTAATATCTCTCACACTATTTAGAATTTGCCCAAACCACTTTTGGGTATTGGAGATCTCATGTGCTTTAGCCTCTCCACCAATTTTCATGGCTAGAGCACATCCGATGCTACCCCAAATCAACATAGTTGGCTCTCCTCCAACTTAAGGGGGGTTCTCCCTAAGATAGGATAGCTAGAGATTTATGGCTTTGAAGGTAATCTCAAGATTTGAGTTCAAAGAGAAGATCCCCAAAAAACACACAATCAGGAAATTATAAGGTGATTTTGAAGAATAAACCCAAGGAAAATGATATAAAGGATTTTGAAAGAAAATAAAGTGATGGGAGGATAGAAGATCAATGCCTTAGCTTTTGCCAATATATTTCTGGGGCACATGGAGTCAAGGATCAACACATTTGAAGATGTTTGGTGTAGATTTAGGTTCACTAGGCTAAGGCAAGTCCACTCACTATCCCTAGAATTTTGAATCTTCAAGGATGGGATAAAGGAAGGAGCCTTGGCCGACTTGCTCTTTCTTCAAAGACTTGGAAGAAGGGTTTATTAAGAGAGAGAATGAAAATAAAATACCAAGCACATACTAAATGCTTAGTTGCCACAATCCATAAATATATCCAAGACAAAAGAAATGCACTTATTTTATCATGCATTCCTCCAAGATTCACTGTAATCCATCCAGGAAAAGAGTGTAAAATTTACATCAACAAGTCCTAAGAGGTCAATCTACTCATGCATCCATAGCCAAATTATAAGAAGATAAAATTTCAGAAATTTTAGGCTTGCTAAGGGATTTCTACACCAATATAACCAAGATAAAACAAGAGAAAGTGCACTTCTATTTATAAATTATGTGCTCAACTTCCTTTACATTAAAATATTAATGTCCTAGACTAAAAGCCCCTAATCTAGCCTATGAAGGGGCAAAACGTCCTCCTGTCTAATTAATCAATCTAAATTACGTAAAATGAGGGGCATCCATGCC
Organism: Pinus taeda; assembly: GCA_000404065.3. Taxonomy (NCBI): domain Eukaryota; kingdom Viridiplantae; phylum Streptophyta; class Pinopsida; order Pinales; family Pinaceae; genus Pinus; species Pinus taeda. Next base: position 137,635 of record APFE030765353.1, read on the forward strand.
ACATGTACAAATATCAAGGGGCATAAGCCCTCAAAAATCACCCATCTCTATAAATGAAAGGAATAGGGCGGATTTAGTGCAATATCCAACCTTTAAAGTCCTTTGAAGCTCCTTTTCCTCCACCAAACAACAAACACAATCTCCAAGTGTGGGCAAGTGGGGCTTTAGATGTATCCTCCAACCTCAATGTCAGCATCCAAGTGAACACCTTAATTCTCCAAAGCACATAAATTTCCAAAGAACTTTCCAAAATGTGCCAATCAAGATAAACCATAGCTCCTTAAAGTGGATAGGTTGGCCCCTATTAGAAAATGTAACTAGGTTCGGTCTTCATAAAGATATCATTGTATATTTTATGTAAAAGAAAAAGAAGAAAAAGAAGATTTTATTATTATTATTTTTATTATTTTATTAGATAAGCATGTTCTTCATGCGTCTAGGATTTGTTGAGTCAAAGAGTCTAAGCCCTATTTGGACCTATTGTAAAGAAAAGGGAAAATAATTTTTAAACATGTAATTTGGGTTAAAAACCCCTCTAGATGCCAAGTCAGCCTACTTGTCAAGTTGGCCTTGCCCCAAAGGACATGTCTATTCACACCCCTCTAGACAGTATAAATAGAGGATGATTTGAACTCATTTGGACACACCATTCGCTAGATTGGTTCTGAAATTTCACAGAAGAAGAAGAGTTGAAGTCTGAGATTGAAGAAGAGTTTCTCTTGAAGTTTCATTTGTGGTAGTTCTGCCTTATCACATTTCTTGTTGAAGATTTGTTGTTGGTCTCTTGCTGATGTATTTGCTATAAGAAGGGGGGTTTGAATTGGCATCTAGAGGTTGAAGTTATTCTATGGTCATGGGTCTTGGGCATCTCACTTTGATCTGATTCTATAAGAAGATATTTTTTTTGGGTTTTCCCCTTGGAGGGGTTTTTCCTGGCTTGGAGCCTATATCTTGTGTTTCTTGTGTACTGTGATCTTCATGTTTTTACATTTGATAATTGTTTGATGAAGAAGAACATAATTAAATTAATAAGAAGCCAACAAATTTCAAAAACAGTTATCAAAGAAAGACAAATCTAATTTAATACGTAAGCCTCCTAATTTCTCAACATGGTATTAGAGTGATGTGGTAATGGAGATAACACTTGAGAGCTTCGACTTTTGAGCAGATCGATTTCCAGAGTAGCAACAGTCAATGTGAAAATTCCTAAACCCGGAATCCCCACTGCAACAAACTGATGTTAGTTCTACTTGTTAATCCATACAAGTTATTTATTGTGCTCTATGGTAAATATCGAAGTAAATACAAATGTAGCATTCACTATTTAAAATTACATGCCGAAACAAGAAACTAAACAAGAAAAGATACAACACAATGACATCGTTATTTTTGGACAAATGTCCTTGGAAAAACCCAATGCGGGAAAAATGATGCAGCAGATTTGAAGGTTTTGATTATTAGCAATCCAGTACAGAGAATATCATTTGGCAAAAGAATTAGTGAGATTAGCTCACTTTACGTTGCAAGTCCTGGCTGACCTGGCAGCTAAACCAACGAGTCCCCGATTACCTCTGCGCTTCCCCTACGCAATCATTGCGTGGGCCTGCTATGAAAATTTCTGAATCTAGAAACATAAATCCTATTGCAGTGACTGGTTTGACATCACATACTTGTTATTTCATTCAACAAGTTATTTAATTACATAAACATTGATGTAAACACTACTGCAATCTACATTGATATACAGATCATAAACTGAAGCAATAATTGAGAGACACACAGAAGGGACATTGTTATTTTTGGACAACACGTCCCCGGAAAAACCAAGCTTGGGAAAACCGGTGCAGTAGATAGAGGGTTTTATCTTATTAAGCAAGCAAAATCTGAGTACAACAAGTTGCCTCTCACACTGGCAAACCTTACAGAGAAATCACGGCAACAAGAAATACATACTAGGGTTTACCTTGTCCCCAAGCCCCGATTGATCCAATGAGCGATCTAGCACCCTCCTAGCAAATACTGTGCAGTCCCTATGCAATCACTGCGTGGGCCTGTTTCCTGTCTCTAGAGGTCTGCATCACCCCAACTGTTGGATCGATCTGCTGGTTGAAGACTGTCGTTCAGCCCTCCCGACTCAGAACTTCGCTTTCCTAGCAAAATCTTGGACTATAGATGACACTTTGCACTGCCACTGCATGAGCCCCTCCTGGGCTGCATAGGCCTCTGCGCTATCTTCCTGTCGCTCAAGCTGCCTCTTTTTCACATACTCTTTGGCTCAGAACTTACTTTCTGATCCAAATCTCTGCTTTTGCCCCTCACTGCAACACAACACTAGTTCAATCCTCTCAACAAACTATGCCCCAAAAAATCGAACTGATTGATCAATATGCTCACTTGGTGTGTTTCAAACTGACCCTCAAGCCTCCTCTTATACTTTTCCTATTGATGAATCAACGGCCGAGATTAAGTCTCTAGTCAACAACTAAGATTAAACTAGATTTGATCCTCGTCTCTTAGAAGCTTCTCACCCATATTTTCATTAATACACATTAATATTTTTATTTTCCTAAGTTTAGACTTAGGAACCCCATTAAAAATATTAATTATTTTAATAATATACAATCCGGGTGGAATTTCACCAAATGATTTTTGGGCCTTGGAGATCTCATGTGTTCTAGCCCCTCCACAAAGTTTCGAAGCTAGAGCACATCTGATGCAACCCAAAAATTAACACTCTCTCTTAGCGAGGAATGTGCTCTAGCAATACTTCCCAATAGAAGTATCACACTGATCCACGACATCGGTCCTTTGCGCTGCTAATGCTCGGTCTGCAGCCCCTCATCCACTGTGCTGCTGCAACCTGTACTGTTGCCCATGACATTGCCACTGTCACTGCTACATCTGTACTGCAGCTCCCTCTCAATATGGTGCATCATGCTGCCCATAGCACTATCATTGCTAACTGTGGCACTGCAACTCAGTTGCTGAGAAGTAAGCAACTGAAAAGCTACCCAAAAGCTAACATGTTAGTAAGTCTAGATGTCCCTGGACGCTAAAGCTACCTCTGCTGCTAATCTGCGCTGACCCTTTGATGCTACTGCGCTACTGTTGTATCTGCTTTGTGCCTCCTGCACTGCTGCAACATTCCACTGCATTGCTTCATACTTTGGCACTCTAGCTCTGCCACCATTGCTCCATCATTCCTCGCACCAACTGACTCCCGTTATTCTGCAACTGTCATTAAGCGCTCCCGTAGCCGTATGTGATCCAAGAGTTTGGGCACCTCAAGGATCCTTCCCTTATGTAGTCCTCTTGACTACAATTCAATATTGCCCCACCTCTTTTCTAGAGGTGCATGAGCACTCATGGCGCTATCATCATCATCACCCTCTTTGCCAACTTGCGCTGTAGAAACCTTTGAGTCAGACTTCTCTTCCTTGCCCTTCATCCGAGGGCACTGAGTGACGAAATGACCCAATTCTCCACATTTGAAGCATTTGACTTTGGATATATCTTTCTTTTTCCTCTTTTGCTGCCCTTGCTGTCCCGCTGATGCGACAGATGCATCCTCCTCTTCTTGCTTCTTGGCTCTAATTCCTTTGCCGCTGCTTCTTACCTTGGTCAACCTTTTGATCTCTTCCTGTCGAAAAGCTGCCCACATCTCCCAACTAGGGAGAGAAGCCCTGCCCAAGATGCTCTGGACAAAGGTTTCCCAGTCTTCAAAGACTGCATTCAAGGCAGTCCTGACCATGAATTCAGGATTTGGTGCAGATCCTACAGAAGTTAGCTGGTCTCTGATCCTTTGCAACCTAAGGAAGGGGTCGATTTCTTCTCCCTTCTGCGTCGGATACTGTCTCAGTTGACTCTCAAACAACATCTTCCGTTGAACGGAAGTTCTCTCGTACAAAGTGGTCAAGGCCTCCCACATTTCCCTTGCTGTGTCCTTTTCAGCGATATGTGGGACCACATGATCCTTGACCCCATCCAAGATCATGCACTTTGCTTTTGCTTGAGCTTCCTCATACTTCTTGAGAGGATCAACATCAACCGGAACAACAACCGCCTTCAAGGCATAATCCTTCCCAAGACTGCTAGGATCCTCACCTTCTAGAAGAAAAAGTTGGATGCTCCATCCAACCTGTCCTGATCCCTCGGTCCATTAACTGCCATCTTTGCTCAAATGAGTGTCGAACATGTTCTCTTCTCCCTCTTTCGCTGCTGCCCCAACAAAACTCGGATCTAGATTTCTTTGGTGCTAGAAATCCTCTAAGGAACAAGGTCCCTCAGAGTTTTGATTTCCTTCACGGTACTGAATCACCCCTCTTCAATCCTCCTTTGTTGTTGCTCAACAACTTAGATCTAGATTTCTTTGGCAAGAAATCTATTAAGGCAGTGACTCCCTCTACCTCAGTCCCGTCTCCTCAAAACTGTTCTGCAACAACAGTAACAACATCCCACTGGTACCACAAATCTGATCTGCACTGCTCCTACTGCCCTGACAATTGACGTATTTGAGCCCCTCAGGCTTCGTGTAGTCACTATGTGAGCTAGATTAGTTTCTTCCGGCCACTACGTCACTGCTTCTCGGTCCAAAAAGTTGACGTGGCTCTATGTGAGCCCGATCTGCCCCTCTCAGTCTCTGCACTGGCCCATAGAGTTGACGCAGTCACTGCGTGGGTTCCTCTCGGCTACTGCGTCACGTCCTCTTGGCTCAAAAAGTTGATGCAGGAATTGCGTGAGATTCTGCGTCACTCCTGCACTACGTCACCCCTTCAGCTGCTTCTCTGGCTTTGGAACAACACTGTCACTCGGGACCACTGCCTCTCTGCAACAGATCTGCTGGATCTTCTCGGTGGATGGCTTCAATGTCCTATGATCTGCAATCGCTTTCATACCATGTGAAAATTTTTGAATCTAGAAATAGAAATCCCATTGCAGTGACCCATTTAACATCCCCTACTTGTTATTTCATTCTGTGAAAATTTCTGAATCTACACATCAAAAATCCTACTGCAATCACTGGTTTATCATCTCCTACTTGTTTTTACATTCAACAAGTTATTTAATTATTTAAACACTAATGAAAAAGACTACTACAGACTACATTGTGATACAGATCATACACTGAAACAATATGAGACAAGCACACAAGGGACACTATTATTTTTGGACCAACATCCCTAGAAAAACCCAGTGCAGGAAAACTAGTGCAACATATAGAGGGTTTGTATTATTAAGCAAGCAGAATCTGAGTACAATAGGTTGCCTCTCACATCGACTAACCTTTTAGAGATATATCGGCAGCAAGAAATACATATGAGGGTTTACCTCGTTCTCCAAGTCATAACTGATCCACTAAATGGCTGACTCCAGAAAGCACTGTGAAAATCCCAGCACAATCTCCACTGTGTGGGCTAGCGTCTTGCCTCCGGGAGACTGCGTCACCTCTTTGCTGGATCGATTTGCTCTTAGGAGCTTCGACTTCAGCCCTCTCGGCTCAGAACATCAAACTCCTAGCAAAATCTCGAACTTCCGACAATTATCTCGCACTACCACTGCAAGAACCCTCTTGGCTTGTGTCAGCTCTGCGTGAGCCCCTTACTGGGCTGTGTAGGCCTCTGCGCTGCCTCTCTGCTTGGTACTTGTTGGCACAGAACTCCCTTTCGATCCAACTCTCTGCTACTGCCCCTCTCACTGCAACTCAGATCACCTGTTCGATTTTCTTAGCAAACCACGCCCCAGAAAAATCAAACTGACTGATCAGTATGGTGTGTCTCCAACTGACCCTCAAGCCACCTCTTATAATTTTCCCGTTGATGAATCAACGGACTAGATTAAGTCCCTAATCAATGACTAAGATTAAAACAGACTTGATCCTCGTCACTTAGAAGTTTCTCACCCATATTCTAATTAATACCCATCAATATTTTTATTTTCCTAAGTTTAGACTTAGGAACCCATTAAAAGTATTAATTATTTTAATAACTCCTCATCCAGGTGGAATTTCTCCAAACGATTTCTGGGTTTTGGAAATCTCATGTGTTCTAGCCCCTCCACAAAATTTTGGAGCTAGAGCACATTCAATGCTACCCAAAATCAACACTCCCTCTTAGCAAGGAATGTGCTCTAGCAATACTTCTCAATAGAAGTATTACACTGATCCACTGCATCGGTCCTCTGTGCTGCTAATGCTTGGCCTGCTGTCCTTCATCCACTGCACTACTGCATCTTGTACTGCAGCCCATGACTTAGCCACTGTCACTGCTACATCTGTACTACAGCTCCCTCTCAAGATGCTGCATCATGCTGCCCATATCACTGCCATTGCTAATTGCTTCACTGCAACTCAGTTGTTGAGAAGTAAGTAACTGAAGCTTCACCCAAAAACTGACATGCTGGTCAGTATGGATGCCTCGTGATATTGAAGCTACCTCTGCTACAATCTGCTCTGTGCCTTTCGCACTGCTACAACATCCACTACACTGCTTGAGACTTTGGCACTCTAGGTCTGCCATTGTTGCTCCATCACACCTCGCACCAACTGACGCCTGTCATTTTGCTACTGTCGTTAAGGGCTCCTATAGCCATATGTGGTCCAAGAGTTTCAGCACCTCAAGGATCCTTCTCCCATGTGTAGTCCTCCTTACTACAAATCTATGTCGCCCCACCTCTTCTCCAAAGGTGCATGAGCACTCATGGCACAATCCTCATCATCATCCTCCTTGACAACCTTCAAGTCAGAAGCCTCTTCCTTGCCCTTCTTCCGAGGACACTGAGTGGCGAAGTGTCCTAGTTCACCACATTTGAAGCATCTGACCTTGGTTATATCCTTTTTCTTCCTTTTCTACTGCCCATCCTGTCTTGTTGATTTGAGAGTTGCATCCTCCTCCTCCTCCTTCTTGACCCGTGTTAGTTTGTCGCTACTTCCTACCTTGGTCAACCTCTTGATCTCTTCCTGTCAAAGAGATGCCCACATTTCCTTCCAACTGGGGAGAGAAGCTCTACCCAAGATACTTTTGACAAATGTCTCCCAGTCTTTGGTGATTGCATTCAGGGTAGTCCTGACCATGAACTCAAGATCTGGTGTAGACCCCACAGAAATCAATTGGTCTCAAATCCCTTGCAACTTGAGAAGGAAGGGATCGATCTCTTCTACCTTCTACATCTGGTACTGTCTCAGCTGATTCTCCAATAGCATCTTCCATTGAATGGAAGTCCCCTGGTACAAGGTGGTCAGTGTTTCCCACATCTCCCTTGTTGTGTCCTTCTCAGCAATGTGTGGGACCACATGATCTTTGACCCCGTCTAGAATCATGGATTTTGCCTTCGACTAGGCATCCTCGTATTTCTGCAGTGGATCAACGTTGACCAGAACAACTACTTTCAAGGCATATTCCTTGATGCGATGTTTGTTTAGGATTGCTAGGATCCTGGCCTTCCAAATGACAAAATTGGATGCTGCATCCAATCTGTCTTGATACCTCGGCCCATTGACTACCATCTCTGCTAAAAAAAATATATGACTGGTTCTCTTTTCCCTCTCTTGTTGCTAATCCAGCAAGACTCGGATCTGGATTTCTTTGGCGCAAGAAACCCTCTAAGGAACAAGCTCCTCTAGACTCCCTCTGAGTCCTGATTTCCTTCACGGAAATCCTTCCACCAAATAATGTCAAATCACCCCTCTCCAATCCTCCTTTGCTGCTGCTCAACAGCTCGAATCTAGATTTCTTTGGCAAGAAATCTGATAAGGCAGTGACTCCTTCTACCTTGGTTTAGTCTCCTTAGACACTATTCTGCACTAGCAGCAACAACGTCCCACCAGCTCCATTGATCGAATCTGCACTGCTCCTCCAACCCCAACAACTGAAGAATTTAAGCTCCTCAGGCTCTGTGCAATCACTATGTGAGCTAGATCTACTCCTCTTGGCCACTGCGTCACTCCTTTATGGCTCAGAAAGATGACGTGGCTTTGCGTGAGCCTAATCTGCCCCTCTGCATTTGCTCTGGCCTAGAAAACTGATGCAATCACTATGTGGGCTCCTCCCAGCTACTGCGTCACCCTCTCCCGACTCAGTATGCTGATGCAAGCATTGCTTGAGCCTATGTGTTTACCTTCCTCTGCATTCTCTGGCTCTAGAACAACGCTGTCACTTGGGACAACTGCCTTTCCGCAACAATTTTGCTAGATCTCCCGACTGATGGCTTCAGTATCCTGTGATCTGCAATCCTCTGATACCATGTGAAAATTTCTGAATCTACACATCGGAAATCCTACTGCAATCATTGGTTTATCATCTCCTACTTGTTTTTACATTCAACAAGTTATTTAATTATTTAAACACTGATGAGAAACACTATTGCAGACTACACTGTCATACAAATCATAAATTGAAACAATATGAGACAAGCACACAAGGGAAGCTGTTATTTTTGGACCAACGTCCCTAGAAAAACCCAATGCAAGAAATCCTGTGCAACATATAGAGGGTTTGTATTACTAAGCAAGCAGAATTTGAGTACAACAGGTTGCCTCTCACACCGGCTAACCTTTCAAAGATATATTGACAACAAGAAATACATATGAGGGTTTACCTCGTTCTCTAAGTCACAACTGGTCCACAAAATGGCTGACTCCGGCAAGCACTGCGAAAATCCCAGCACAGTCTGCTCTATGTTGGCCAACGTCTTGCCTCCTGTTGATTTGGGGTAGCATCAGATGTGCTCTAGTCATGAAAATTGGTGGAGAGGCTAAAGCACATGAGATCTCCAAGACCCAGAAATGGCTTGGATAGATTGTACCTGGTTTGAGAGATATTAAAATAATTAACATTTTTAATGGAGTTCCTAAGTCTAAACTTAGGAAAAATAAAATATTAATGGGTATTAATATAAAATTGGGTTAGAAGGTTCTAAAAGTCATGGATCAAGCCAAATCTAGTCTTAGCCATTGATTAGAGATTTAATCTCAGTCGTTGAAAGACCAACACGAAAAGTATAAGAAGAGGCTTGAGGGCCAGTTGGAGAATACACCAGAGTGATCAGTGATTCATTTTGCTAGAGCGGGGTTGCTAAGAAAAAGTGAATCAGTGATTGGCAACGAGGGGCAGTGGGTACTGGATAGAGAGGCAGAGACAATACTGAGAGACCAGCACAGAAGTAGAGAGAGCGAGAGCAGCAGCCAGTTCAGGCCATGCAGAGCCCAGAGGGACTGCATCATCCACACAAAGGCTACTGGAGTGACGCAGAGGGTCCCAGAAGCTGCGCAGTGCCTCAAAGGGCTGATGCAGAGGGTCCTGGGGCTAACACAAAGGTCCAAATTCATCCTTCTTCTTTTCGACAATGTCAAGGTGTTGGTGCATTCTATCGAGTTCCTCTTGAAATTTTCTTGAATTCGCAACGTCATTGCTACTCCCCATTTTGTTCTTCTTTTTCTTAGTAGACCCATTTTTTATTATTTGTTTTTAAATAATAAGAATTAATTAAAAAAAAAATCTTCCTTTTCTTTTTATTTAAATTTAAGTTTAAATTGATTATATACTATACCTATATAATTAATAATTACAAACTTATAAATATAATTATAATTTATATAATTTGATTGTTAATGACTTATAACCAAAGGGTACGATGGACAACTCTGTGGTCAACGAAACAACACGACGATTGAATGGCGTGATGGTTGGTAGACAAAGTGGTCAGGGGCACACATAAGACTTGTTAGGACTGTCGGGTAGTTGTTGGAAGTTGCTGCTGGAGGATCATGGGTCACAGTATGGCATGGTTGAGCGCTTTACGCAAGATACGAACTGAGAGCAGCACAGAGCAGGGGTGGACAGTGTTACATGGACGCGACAGAGTGTGGACATGGGGTCAAGTGTCGGACGGGGACACAAGCGACAGTGGACAGGAGGTCAAGTGTTGAGAGGGACGGATGGGTGAGGGTCTTCGACAATAGTGTGGGACAAATGGGTGAGTGAAACTAGCACAGGTGGGCGGATTCGAGGGCTCTGATACCACTGGAATAGATAAACCCTTGTTCACTGGAATTTACCACTTGGAGACACATTTATGTGCATAAACAATTTATATATTATTATTCAATATTCAGATGATGATTTACAAGTCCTTGGGCGGTTCACCTTTATAGGTGTTCACTGGCCAAAAGGACTAAAGAACATGTCTTTTGACATATGTGTCCTTTCATAATTAATGGGCAATTTAATTTAACTAATTTTATTTTATTTATTTATATTATTTTATATATATATTATATAATATATATATATATGAATTATTCTATGGATTCCAAATCTTATGTTAAAAACTCTCTTTGCGGACTCCTTCACTGTTTGAGGCATGAAGAGCTTGACCCCCCATTTTAACCTATCATAGAAAAGATGAAGCTTTCACAAAAGTTTTATCCTTGACTGACTCAATATGGCTACAGTTAAAAATCCTTGGATTATACCATGTTTCCCCTTAACTTGGATGGTAATTTTAGGGTATCCTTATCCCATGCCTAAAGACCCTAAATGGTGGCCCCTTTACCATGGGAGTACCTCTAATTATCCAAAAGGACACTTGGCAAATTTTGGATTTGTGTGTTCTGCCCACATAGGTGGAAGGATAAAAGACGATGTGCTTATGAGACCTTTTGCTCTATCCTAAGAGGAAATGCCAAGGAATGGTTTCAAACTCTCCCTCATAAGTGCATACATTCATGTGAGGATTTCATAAATGTTTTCTCATTTAGATGGATACAAGAAAGGGGCATGGTAGATTTGTTCAAGGATGTACTCTTAGCAAAGAAAGAAGCATCTACGAGTTTTAGAGAGTTAAACCAAAGGCTTAAGCACTTGATAGCTATTATACCTGAAAAGCTTAAATCTTCCTATGAGTTAATCCTCTCTGCCTATCTCCAGGCATTTGAATGAGAAATGTCATACTGTCTTAGAAACCAAGAACATGTAACAATTATACAAGTGCAGGAAAATGCTATCAAGATATATGACCATATGAAACCTGAGTCTCCTGAGCCCAAAATGATTTGTGTCTCCTCAAGTGGCTTCACCAAAGATGCCTAATTTATATTTGAAGAATGGATTCCCACTGTGATAAAGAATTACAAAGTCATTGCTTCCAAAGTTAGCAAAATTGAAGACAAAAAGAACGAGTAGCAAACCCCCCTAAGGATCTAGAAAGCCAAAATATAATTAACAACAATGAAATTGATTCTCCAATTCTTTTATATACTTGAAAGTTCGATGAAGGGCATCACCCAATCTTCACAACCCTCAAGGTTAATGGCTTCTTGTTACATAATTGCACGCTTAATTCTGGAGCCTCAACTACTGTAATGCCTCTGAAAATCATGAAGCAATTAAGATTGGAAGTTACAAGGCCATATAGAAATGTATGCCGAATTGACTCGAGAGTTTTTGAAGTCTATGGGATAATAGAGATTTTATCTACCTCTTTGCATGGACACACAAAAAGGAAAATGCCTATGAATGTTATTGTAATTGATATTCTTGATGCATGGGGGGTGTTGCTTTCTAGGAAGTGGGTTACCAATTTAGGAGGCACAATCCAAATGGACATGTCATACATACGAGTCCTTATGAGAGAGCAATTGTATGCCCTAATCTCTAGGAAATACTCAACTTGGCCTTTAGTGGAAAAGAAGTTTGCTATACTTAATGAAGACCAAGAGGAAGATTGCGGGTATGGGAATTGGAGGATATCAACTAAGGCAACCTCACTTAACCAGGATGCATATAAGGTTTGGACCATGTACTTTGATGGGGCTTGTTCTAAGTCTGGGTCAAGAGCAAGGATCATCTTGATTTCACCTTCCAACAAGCATATTATGTTCTCATATAGGCTTGCCTTCAAATGCAAAAATAATACCATTGAATATGAAGCCCTTAATTTGGGATTGGATTTGGCTTTTAGCAAAGGAATAAGTCATTTAAAGGTTGTAAGTGATTCTGATCTAGTTGTTTCCCAAAACAAAGGAACATTTTCAATGCCAAGAATGAAAACCTTAGAAAGTAAAAGGATATTATGTGTCACACAATTGAGTGTTTCAAAACTTTTAGCATAGATGTGGTTCCTAGGGAAACAAATAGTATAGCTGACTTCCTAGTTGTCTCGGCCACTACCTTGCAATTTCTTTATGAAGCTATGACTAGTTTAGGAGAGTTTACCATGGAGGTCATATTTAGGCCAACCATACCTAACAACCAAGAGCATTGGCAAGTCTTCAAGGCAATCTTACTCCTAGTGTTTAGTGGAATTTCACCAAAAGGGAGGCGTCCCTATATTCATCTATAAGTGTATTCTAATTAGAGGGCTCAAGGTGATATGAATAGCTTAGGGAAAGATACCTTAAATCTAAATTAGACTTAACTCATCTTTATAAAGGTACAAGTATTATAACCCTAGACTAGTTACAGACTACTACAACTTAGGGTTTATTGATATGCAATTATAAGGAGTATCTAGACATGTAGAAGTCAAAGAAAGGATTCCCTCAATGATGAAAGTCAACAAATAAATTATAGGAACCCTTAGATAGACTTCAAGTTGAAGCTTGGCTAGGATCTAGGGTATTAATGACACAAAGGAGCTTGGAAAAGATGACATCAGTCCTAATTAGGGAGGTTTCAACACAATTAATGCTATATTTTGTGATTAAAAGGTTTATGAAAGCAAACCTTGGAATTCCATCCACAAATATCCACCCACACTCAACTCTATGGCAAATTCGCCCTAGAAAATTCGTAGTGGCTTGCCTTAAACAACCTAGGAAATGTAAGAAAAGAAAAAAGTTTATGTTTTAATAGTTTTTTTTTAAAAACACAACCCTAGCTAGTGCCTAATCCTACTTGGGCTAATAGAGTTTTAGGGAAAATTTTAAAGGAAGGTGAAAATTGATTGGACTAATGGGGAGAATAATTTCCCTCATGTAAAACCCTAGCTATCTTTTTTGTGAGGGGAGAAATTAAATATAGAAGTTGCATACTATGATTTCCTCTATGGGTTTCAAGGAAGAATAATTCTAACATGCAAAATTTCACCAGGATATCTAATAAACGATAAGCATTTAGTCATGGAACATTTATAAACCCTAGCATAAATTAATTAGCATGCAAAATATAGAAAATTCAGCAATAAAATTACATATTCCACCAAGAAAGGCTTTTTTCAATCCGAGAAGGATGTCTCCAATGAAAAAATCTATCTCCAATATAAAGGTGCTCCACAAATATCACATTTTTCCAAGTAGCAAAATAGACAAAGGAAATTCACTTTCTCTCTAAGGAGGTTGAATTCACATGTGATGATGATGAAAATAAGAGGAAGAATCCTCTATTTATATGAGGTTTATCACTTCACTTTTGCAAATAATTAATCCAACAAGCCCTAAAATAAGTTTGAGTGTTTGACAAGAAGAGAGGTACAAACCAACTTCATAGCTCAAAACAATAAAATAATGCAATAAATGCCCACATGTGTGGGTCAATATCCTTGAAAAGCGTGACGTCATCTCCGTTTTGAGCAATAAATGCCACAACAAGGCGTGGAATGGGCTAAGGAGATGCTGAACCATCATCATCAACTCCAAATCCTAGGGGGAAGCCTTAAGAAGTGCCTCCATGTCCAAAAATATGCTCTAGGTGCTCTGCGTCACACTCTTAAGGGTCGTATGGGTGACATGGCACTATCTCTCTCCAACATTGGGGCTCCAAGAATGAGTACAGGTCCTCCCTTGTCATCATTGTGATGACCATCATCATCTAGACTCCAAAAAAGGCAACAGCCATCAAACAGTGTCAAGGTCGGCTTGGGGGTATCTTGGGTCCACTAGGTACAATATCAAGTAAATCCAACACCAAGCAAGAGGAGCTCAATGTTTCCGCATCCAAGGGTACTTCAAGATGTCAGTCATCATATGGAACCATTGAAGTGCCCAATGCTCTACTCTAGAGGGACGAGGTTGCATTTGCAAGGTCATTATTACTCTTTGGAAGGTGCACACTGCAAATGGCCTAGGCATCCTACGTAGTGGAGTGATGTAAAGTGCCCTCAAAGGCCTCTATTGCTATGTGAAGAACCATATAAAAAAACCATTGCAAGATTAAGTGAAAGCCACCAATCATTAGGCATAGTGATCATAGATGCATCATAGTGGACCATACTTAATTGTTAAGGGTATAATAACACTTCAAACTGAGATCACATTCAAATATCTAGCTCTACCATGTCCCATAAAAGTGTTTTGTAATTCTGTTAGGGATGGCTAGATGGTCAACCTTGTTACCCACCAAAATGGGTAACCATATAGGAGGAAATTTTTCTCCTACGTTCAACAACCAGTTGGTCAGCCAGTAGCCCTTGCCAACAACCATTACATGATGATGTGCCATGTGCCTCCACCACTTGCATCGACCATGTGCTTCTCACCCATCTGGCATTAGCACTTGGGTAAAGGTGGGTTGCCACTCAAAAGGTACTTTGATCATTTTTCAATCGAGTGCTTATGCTTGTTTGTTTTGGGCATTTGATATGGATAATGGGGTGATCTGCAAGATTGACAAACCTTGACCATATTCTTGTTCTCTCAACCTACTAGGTAGATTAATCATTTACCCTAGTCCAGTGGGACCTCCCTTAAGGCCTTTTGGGTTATAGGAGGGGAACTACCTAGAAAGCCATGATTGAGATAGCATGTTCTATTGTTCCCTCACAAAAGTGGTACTTAGGGTTTGAAACCTAGGGTTTCTTATTTTGTTATTCCTATGCCAAGGTTTAACAATCTTTAACATCCCCTGGACTCCATCACCCAATGTTAAGGCAATGGCATTTTGTTACATGGTTCATCATCATCAAACTTATCTTAAACTTCAATTTTCTCCTTCCAATAGAATTTCGACCTAGCAACAGAATAAAAGTTTCGACCCTTCCAGTGGCTTAGCAGCTTCACACGAGAGAGAGAGAGAGAGAGAGAGAGAGAGAGAGAGAGAGAATTTTGAATTCTTATGATTGAGATAGACCTCCTTCTCCTTCGCTATCCCTATTCACCTTCTTCCTTGAATTTCACACCCTAACAATTGCAGATCGAACTTAGTGAATAAGTGCTCCAGATGAGGTCGAGTTGTTGCCTTTATATAGTAGTTTCTGCCCCTCCATTTAGGCTGACTTGGTGGAGGAGGCCTATAAGACATAATTTACATGAAAATAAATTTCTTTCTTGACAAATAAATCCCAAGAAGGGTTCTCTACATTATGACATGGACAAGGACACTTAACATAAACCCTAGAAGCCTGCAATGGAGGCTTTGACCTATAAACAATTGACCCAAGCATGAAAAACATGCTTTAATAAGTCAATTTCTTTTTCTTTCTTTTGATAAATACATTACATCACGACTCAAGTACAATTATGAAGAGCGACACTAGTTACATTCTTCAACACATTTTGGGGTTACTCTTCTCCTTCATACCTTGTTAATTTGACAATTATATGGTGCCTTGCATTGTCTATCCATCATGGAACCCTTGTGAAAATTCCTGAACCAAAATTCCTATTGCAGCAAACTGATGTTACTTCTCCAACTTATTAATCCATACAAGTTATTTACTGTGTTCTACGATAAATATTGAAGTAAATACACTGCAACCTTCACTTAATTAAATATATATGCGGAAACAAGAGACTGAGCAAGAAAGAAAATACAACACAATTTACACTGTTATTTTTGGACAAATGTTCCCAGAAAAACCCAATGCGGGAAAACCGGTGCAATAGATCTGAGGGTTTTATTATTATGCAGTAGTAAATCTGAGTACAATTCTTAGGTGCTCAACAAGCAATTTGATACAGAGAGAAAATGGACAAAACGAATGGTGAAATGCTCTCACCCTGTCAATGGGAGAATCTGAGTCTAATCACGCTGAACTGGAGCCTCTGCGTAGAACTGCATCACTCCCACGCAGTTCCTGCATCACCCCTGTTGGGTATCACGCTGCTCCTTTTCTAACCCTCTGTTAGCTGGAAAATCCAAATCTCTGCCTCCTAGTCTCACACACCGCCTCTCGGCTACTGAAACTCGATTTCCTTAGCAGGAACTCGATCTCCCTCTAAGGCCTGCGCTGCCACTGCGTTAGCTCTGTGTGGGCCAACGTCTGTCTCTCTCTGGATGTCGTTCTACTCTCTCAGCCTCGTACTCTCTGGCCCAGGAAAACTTCCTTCTTTCAGATACTCACCACCCCTCTCTGCAAGAAATCTACTCGATTATAATTTCCTCTTGAGAACTTTTCACTTCAGAAATTCAATCTCTTGATCTCTCCGTGCGTTTTCCAAATGACCCTCAAGCTCCTTTAAATAATATTCTCGTTGATCTTCAACGGCCCAGATTAAAAGCTAATCAATGGCTAAGATCATTTTAGCTTGATCCTCGTCTTCTTCTAGAAATTACAGCCACAATTAGATTAATACCCATTAATATTTTTAATTTCCTAAGTTTAAACTTAGGGACCTGTTGACCACTACGTGTCAACGACCCATAGCAGTACACTCCCTTTTTTTACAAAAGGGATAGCGCCTAATCGATGTGCCTGTGCCGTCCAACTATCATCATTAGTCTGATCTTCATGTTATAATGTAAACCCATTCTGCATGTATATGATGTAAATAATCTCAACAGATCCGTGTCATGTATGTAATTGCCTAGGTAAACCTAATTTTTTGGTGACGACCTACATTCTGGGAGGTTTTCTGTCTCACAGATCCATTGTTGGATGGTCGGCAGAGTTTTCCTTCAGTCTTACCCCTAAAGCCGGAATGTATTTTGCCACGGGGATCTTAGGCAAGTCCTAGTGTTATAGATCGAGTCTATGTAAAAGTGATTTGGCAATAATCCTAACTATTTGGTTAGGTTATTTTATTACAAATTGTTTGGTCTGTTGGATTATATTTGTGTCGCAGAAATGGGTAGTTTGTGAGGGTCTATTTCAAATGGGTTTTCCCTCTTATGATGTAAAGTGTCTTGAGGGTTGGAAAAATAATTTATCCCCTTAGGTTAATTAATTAAATTTTCTGGCCAAAAATTAATTAAAATCCTAAGCCAAAAATTTAATTAATTCTAAGTCCTAGGTAAATTTAAATTTTCCAAAGGCAAAATTCGTTGGTCCTTAAAATTTAAATTTTAAAAAGTCTCAGGATTAAAGTAAATTAATTATTTTGCTAAATTTTAAGCCTTTGGTCCCTGGGGTTTAAGTCAAAGTCTAATTTTTGAGGAAATTAACTCAAAATTTTTATTTTTGAGTTAATTAAAATGCATTTAATTAAAAAATTGAATTTAAAATTTCGACGAATGAGATTAAAAGAAATTTTAATCCTTATCAACGATCGAGATTGCTTTGACAAGGATCACTTAAACTAGCTATTGGAAGATTTATCTTTAAATAGGAGGTCATTTCTTAGTTGATCCATCCGACCTTTGAGTCGTGTGCTAAGAGAAAGGCTCTCGTGTAATTTTTATTCGGATAATAAAGAAAGACTTTGGGGTTAATTTTCGCCGGTGTTACTCTTCATGGAAATATTGTAAGATGTATTGTTTTCATGTGTAATTTCTTTTTGCCATTGATAATAGCTTCTGAAGAGTGATTTGAGTATAGGTATCTTGCTCGATCGCAAGGGTTTAAGTGATAATTTAAATTTGAATGTAATAGCAACTATCTCTATTTATCTGAATTTTATTACCATGTTCTCGCTCTATTTTGATGGCTAAATTGAGTTTTGCAGGAAAGCCTTGATTTTTAGATCATCAGGTGTTCGGGGAAGTTTTCAGTTGGACCAACCAACTCTCGATTCATGTTTTCTGAAGAGCCCAGCTTAATTTGATCCCAGGCTTATCATAAAAGGTGATGCATGAAGGGTTTTGAGCTAAGCACCTCTTTTAAAATTCAACAAATTTAAATTTTTATGTGTGAAATTGATAGATCTGGCTGTTGAGAGCCTTAGACAATCAGATCTGGGAGCGGAGTTGGACTCACACTCCTCAGATCTGATAGATCTGCCATTTCTGTGCATAGATCTGTAATTATTTTTGGTTTTTTGACTTGGGTTTTTTCTGGGTTTTAGTTTTATCATTGTTCATATCATTTGGGTGTTTCTTTGTGTCTTGCAGCTACAGATCTGAGGAAGAAATCTGTATAGAGTCCAGATTTAGGCCTTGGAGGGTAAAATCTGGATCTATGGGGTTCATCAACATCATTTTGCAAGAATATTATTTAGCCTTTTGCAGTCTAGGGGTTAAAATTTAATTTTTTTTTAATTTGGAATTTTTTTTAAGGGTTTCACTGATAAATCTGAAGCAGAAGCATGACATTTTGATCAAGGTTTTCTGGAAATTTCTGGGGTTTTCTGGCTACCATTTGTCTAAGTTTATCATTTTGTTGGTTGGGTTTTCGTCTAGTTGCAAAATTTCGATTTTTATTTTAGAAACCCTCTCTTTTCTTTTGAAGCAGAAGTATGACATTTTGATCAAGGTTTTCTGGGAATTTATGGGGTTTTCTGGCTACCATTTGTCTAAGTTTATTGTTTTGCTGGTTGGGTTTTTGTCTCGTTGCAAAATTTCATTTTTTTTTAGAAACCCTCTCTTTTCTTCCCTCTGTTGTTTGTGTTTTCCATTTGCATCAAACCCTCAATTTTGTCGTTGCCATACCCTGCTGCAAGCCTGCTAATTCCTCAGCAAAACCCTCCATTCGCTCCACTTCCCATCTCTGTGGTTTCTGTCCCAATAGATCTGCGTTCGCCTTGCCCTTGGATCTCTTTCCCTCCCTCAGATCCAAATCACTACACGCTGCCTCAGCGCCCCATCCTTCACTTCGCTGCGGCATGTCCATTAGCTTTCCGCACGTCGAACTGTTCTGCCATCCCACACATCCATCGCAAACCTGCAAACCCTTACCCTGCATCAATTTGCATACCCACAACTTCCCTTCCATCCATATCCGCAACCCTCATTCCAACATTGTCGCATTCCATTACTCCCTACCCGACTCCTCCATTCCTTCACGCGGTCTCCTCTGCTCCCTCAACAAAACCCACATCCTCTTACTGCCTCTCCGCTATTTGTTCTGCTATCCAACACCCACAGCTCCTCCCTCGCTGCTCCATCCATCTTTGCCCAGCTCTCGACCCTCCCTTTCCTCCTGCTGTTGAACCCTGCATACGCATTCCACTTTTTTATTTTTTTTATTTTTAATGTATGCAGTTGGCTTACGTTAGGTATTGTTTCTTTTTTTTTTAGTTTAATTAGTGCACTTTTATTTCATTTTGTAGATTCGTAGGAGCTAGGGTTATATTTTTTGTTGAATTCGATTTTGTTTTGATCTTTTTATATTTTGACTTGATTACATTTCACTTTTTTTTTTGTTGTTGTAAATTTCATGATTTTGATTTTGATTCAAAAAGAAAATTAAAAAATCCTAAAAATAAAAAAGTTCTAAAATCTTAAACATTTTAAAAACTTAAAAGGTTTTATTTTGTGTGACTAGAAAATAAATCGAAATTAATTTTCACATTTATAGATTTTAATTTTTTATGTGGCCTCTGGCCCATTAAAAAAAAAAACATTATTAAATCAATTTGATTTCTTTTGGTCACATTTAAAAGAAAGATCTTAATTAATCATTTACCACATTAAGTCTTGTTTCATAAAACTTAGCACATCAAAAAGTTTTCCTAAAGATTAATAAAATTGTCAATCTTTAGTTCTTCCTTGGTGTTCTTTTTGTGTGTTAAGGGTTAAATCTAAAAGAGTACTTTTGTGGTATTAACATTTTTAATTTCTCTATAGTTAAACAGGCTTAAATTTTTTGTATCTAAAAATTAACTATAGGAAAGTGGTAAATTTTCCTAGATTTGGGTCACTAGGCATAAATCATTTTAATTCTAGGATTGGAATTGATCAGCATTTAAATTTCATGGTTGTTTAAAGTATTTGGATCTCTAGAAATTGAACTGCTAGAATATCTTGCATCTATTGAAATTGATCGTCATTGCTTGAATTATTTGATGTATGTTACATGTTAGATATATTGCGAATATTTCAAGTAATTGTTAAAGTGCCCTGTCATGGAATTATTACAGATCGCATATCTTTGTTTCCTAAGCTGAGTATACTTTTGAACATCTGTTGCCATTGATGTTAAATTGCAAAGAAGTTTTTTGAGCTATAATTGTATCAAAAAGATTTGAAATAAGCTTGTGGTTTAACTGTAATATTTTTAGGGGTTTATTTTAAGTCTTCATCCAATAAAGCAAACATTTGATTTTGGTGATTGAGGGCTTTTGCGACACAAGTGTTTCTAATCCTCGAGTCTAACTTCATCTCATCATCTGGTGGATTTGCATATAAGTTAGCTTTTCATAATAAAATTTACTTCCAAGCATAAGCTTGGTCGATAGAGACATAAATATCCATCCATCTTTGCTTGAGAAGCCTTCTTTTAATAGTACTTAAAACGGTGACCTTGCAGTCGTCAAAGCCACAACTCTCTGCAGTGCCGGAGGCACTGCGTATGTTAGATTTTCAAGAGAGGAATCATTAATCACACCTTAGTGTGCCTCGCCTTATCTTCTCTCTTCCAATTACTATGAAATCAGGCTCAACACAGAAAGGATCAAAGGATTCACAATAGGCATTTAACTAAAATTAACCAAGATTCTTGCATCTCACATTAGTTTTAGGATTTGCATTTCATATAAAATAGTCATTCATCTAAGCAATAGTCGCTAATCGATTACTTGGTCTTAATTTCCCTAGTAAGATCGTTGAATCCATAAGGCATTGGTATCAATCATTTAAAATCTAATCAAATCCTATAAGTCTTGTTCAAGTACCTGATTGCTTCACTGTGTCTCCCGAACTGGTTGGTTCCCAACTAGTTCTTCTTCATTCCATTTTTCCATAAGGTCTACCCCCCTTAGCCTGTTGTAGGGAGACAAATTAAACGGAGAGATTGGGGATCAGGGTGAACACCCCCGATCTGAGCCGTTGTCGTGGTGCCTGGACATTTTGTGCGACAACAGGACCCATTAAAAAATATTAATTATTTTAATAAAATTGTTTCTGGGTGGAATTTCCCAAAACGCTTTCTAGGTTCTTTGGAATACATGTGCTCAAGCCTCCCTGCAAAATTTGAGGCTTAGAGCACATTCGAAGCTATCCCAAATCAACACTCCCTCTTAGCGAGTAATGTGCTCTAGCAATATACGCTGCTGCATACTACTCTGATTCTAAAGCATCGTCCTCTACGTTGCTGATGTCTGACATGTCCACCAACTACTGTGTTGTTGTTGCAACTGCACTGCTACTGACACTGCCATTGTCAACACTGCATCCGTACTACAACTCCCTCTCAAGTGCTTCATCTGTGTTGCTGCTAGCATTGCCACTGCATTGCAAGTCTCCTATGTGCCATTTGCACTGCTGTCAACTTTGCTCTGCGCTCCTAGCCACTACAACTGTCTTTCCGGCACTCCTCGGCACCATCCGACACTAGTCCATCCTGCTACCACTGATCTAGGCTCCCGTAGCAAGGTATTGATCCAAGAGGTGGACTCCTCAAGGATCCTGCCCATCTGTAGCTCTTTTGAACTACATCTCCAAATCAACCCACCTCCCTCTTGGAGGTATCTTGGCTGTCATGGCGAACTCCTCCTCTTCGATCTTCGCAGGCGTAGCCTTCGGATCTTGTTTCTCATTCTTGTCCTTCTTCTTGAGAGGACACTGAGTAGCGTAGTGACCCATCTCACTACACTTGAAACTCTTGATCTTCGAGACGTCCTTCTTACTTCTCCGCTGCTCCGGTTGTCCCTTCAATGCAAGGGTTGCATTATCCTCCTCCTCCTTGGGCTTTGACCCATTTGCTGCTACTTCTGTCAAGTTTTACCTTGACTAAGTCTCTCCTCAACTCCTTTTGTTTTAGAGTTGCCCACCTCTCATCCCAATTTGACAATGCTGCTCTACCTTGGATACTCTGGACAAAGACTTGCCACTCTCTGAGATAGAATTGAGGGCCAGTCTAACCAACTCTGAATCTTGAGGTGTATGCCCCACAACAGACAATTCATCACGGGTCTCCTTAAGCTTCGTGAGGAATGGATACGCATGTTCCCCCTTCTGCATTTGAGCAAATCTCAGCTTCTGTTCCAAGTATATCTTCGGCTGCTCAGAAGATCCTTGATATAGCATTGCCAAGGAATCCCACAACTCCTTAGCAGTCCCTCTGCTAGCGACATGACACACTATGTGATCCTTTACTCCATCAAGGATCATCCTCTTGGCCTTCGCCATTTCTGATTTGTTCTTCTTCAACGGATTTGCTTCTGCAAGGACAACCACCACGCTATTAATGTATGTTTTGAGGGCATGCTCATCTAGAAGGAACGACATTTTAGCTTTCCAGATGACATAGTTGGATGCTCCATCCAACCTGTCCTGATCCCTCAAGCCATTGGTTGCCATTTCTGCCACAAATGTCGAAAATCTCCTCTCTCCTCTGCTCTGCTGCTGGGCTAGCCTACACACTCCTTGCTAGAGCTAGTAAAATTGATGCCCCTTGCTGTTGCTTAGCTCTAGAGAATTCGAATTCCTTGGCTAGGAATTCTCTAAGGAAGAAGTTCCCTCAGTCGTGCTTCTTCTCTTTCTTCTGACGATTTTCTGCCAAGCAAACTGCCTGCAGAAAAAATCTGTGTCCCACCAACTCTCCTCACACTGAGGCTTCAACACTACTCCCTCTGCCCCGAAAAAAAATTGAACTGGGAGTCCTCTCCATCGACTCACTCGAAGAGAGGTTGCCTTGAAATTTCAACCCTCCGGCTCAGAATTGCACAAACCCTCTGGGGTTTCGAACTGTTGCTTCTTGCAGCTTTTCGATCTCCCTCTTCTGCTCAATGCTAGTTTCTCTGGTTCTGCTCTTCTTGTTCCACCTGCAGCTCCAATACCATGTAAAAATTCCTGAACCGGAACTCTTATTGCAGCAAACTGATGTTACTTCTCCTACTTGTTAATCCATACAAGTTATTTACTTTGTTCTACGGTAAATATTGAAGTAAATACACTACAGCCTTCACTTAATTAAATATATATGAAGAAACAAGAGACTGCGCAAGAAAGATAATACAACACAATTGACACCGTTATTTTTGGACAAATGTCCCCAGAAAAACCCAATGAAGGAAAACCAGTGCAACAGATCTAAGGGTTTTATTATTATGCAGTAGCAAATTTGAGTACAATTGTTGGATGGTCAACTAGCAATCCGATACAGAGAGAAACTGGACAAAACGAATGGTGAAATGCTCTCACCCAGTCACTGGGAGAATCTGAGTATGATCACATTGTACCCTTTGCACAGAACTGCGTCACTCCCATGCGGTCCTTGCATCACCTCTGTTGGGTATCACGCTGCTCCTTTTCCAAACCATCTACTAGCTGGAAAATCCAAATCTCTGCCTCCCAATCTCACACCTCGGCTCTCGGCTACTGAAACTCGATTTCCTTAGTAGGAATTCGATCTCCCTCTAAGGCCTACGTTGCCATTGTGTCAGCTCTGCGTGGGCCAATGTCTGCCTCTCTCTGGACGTCGTTTTGCCCTCTCTCTGCCTCATACTCTTCGGCCCAGGAAAACTTCCTTCTTTCGGATATTCATTGCCCCTCTCTACAAGAAATCTACTCGATCAGAATTTCCTCCTGAGAACTCACTTCAGAAATTTGATCTCTTGATCTCTCGGTGTGTTTTCCAAATGACCCTCAAGCTCCTTTAAATAATCTTTTCGTTGACATTCAACGGCCCAGATTAAAAGCTAATCAATGGCTAATTTTATATTAGCTTGATCCACGTCTTCTTCTAGAAGTTACACCCACAATTAGATTAATACCCATTAATATTTTTAATTTCCTAAATTTAGACTTAGGGACTGATTAAAAAATACTAATTGTTTTAATAAAAATGTTTCTAGGTGGAATTTCCCAAAACGCTCTTTGGGTTCTTTGGAATACATGTGCCCAAGCCTCCCTGCAAACTTTGAGACCTAGAGCACATCCGATACTACCCCAAATCAACAGCCCTAGCAAGAAGTATTCACTACATTTATCAAGATATAGTTGATATTGTTGGTGAAGGTTTCTCCCTTGAGGACCCCTTCTTGTAGGACCTTGGTCTTCATTGTTAATCTTGATTAGACAAGAGATTGTTCTTCCTCCTTGATTCTAATATTTTACTCCTAATCCTTCTATGAAATAGACCAATTTTGAGTTTTCCTTCTTGACTCCATAAACATCTTTGATTCACCTTGATTTCAATGCCTTTATTGGATTTGGCACTGACCTCTAATTCTTTCCATCACCTCTTTCAACATCCCTAAAACCCGACAACAATGTTTTACTAAAGCTACTCTCATTTCACCTTATGCATCATTATCTTTAGTAATCCTACTAGGGATACCCCGCTTGCGCTGGAGGAGAGTCAATCTAAAGTAAAGAGGATATGTTACGTAGGTGATAGTGGTCACTATCCTAACCAGTGTTATGGGAATCAGATAGGAACTAGTGGAACTAGCTCGTCAAACCAGTTTGGGGTTCAAACCAGTCCTGTTAGAGGTTTCGAACCAGAAATGGCTGGTTTGGTACCAACTCGGCTGGTTTTGTATCAAACCGACAGACTTAACAATTTTTTAGGATTTCAAGGTTGGGGGGGGGGTTGCGATGTTTCAATTGGATGTTGTCATGTACGAGGGTATGGAACTAGTATTTAATCGAGAAAACCAACCCTCTATGTACCTTGATGTTAGTGGCATTGGTTGTTGAACTCCTCTATCATGACCCTATTAAAAACATACCCATCACTCAAACAAAATCTTGACTTGACATGCTACAATTTTTCTATATTATTTTAATGCTTAGAGGGTGATTTTGATGACAATGATCCCAATATAGGCAATGATTTTGATGATATGTAGGTGTTTGTTGTAGCATGATTTTTTTGGAGGCTAGAGGCCATCTAGAGCCTGTTTGTTGATGCATTTTTGGTTCAGAGATGGATTGCACTTGATGCTATTTTTCTTATGTGCACCCTTACATGCTATATAAATGAGAACTTCTGCTTATTTCTGTATAAATGGTTTGGATTCATATAGATGCACATGATTATATATGTTTTTCTTTAAAATTTGAATATTTTGTGTGTTTTTTGTTGATCAGTTTTTTAGTCTGGTTTATTTACCAGTTCCAACTGGTTCTGAGTTCAGAGGGTTTTCTGGATCGATCACCAGTTTGGTTTTGATAACATTGGTCCTAATAGTTGCCCCTTGAGTTGTACCTTGTGGATTAGGGATTTTATTATTAAGCACAATTTCGGAGGTATCAAGCCCCTAGGGCCAAGACAAGGTTAGCTCCTTATATCACGTTCATTACATGAACATAACAGCCATGTGCATTACAAACCTATCTATCATCTATGCTATTATACATAATAGTCTTTGATGAACAGTAGTTCTTGTTCGTCATGGATTACACACTTTATATGAACTTCTTAAAGGGTTTAATGGTTAACCTATTCACTTTTTTGAAGTCGCATGAACATATTAGTCACATCAAGTGTCACACTCTGGTGTGATACTTATTGGAGAAACGTCCAGCTGATCATGTGCAATGTATGCTCTCTTAATAAATTTAGCTGCAGTCATTTTTTTCCCAATTATTGTAGGACAATATGAATTGCACTAACAGAAATTTATAACTGTGGACATTACAGTAAGTTAAAAATACTCGACACATGACTATAAGAAATATTGTTATCTAATATGCACAACTAACAACCAAATTTAACATTTCATTGACAACAACGAAATTTAAAATTGTTTTCCAGTTATCTCAAATCCAGTGGTAAGGAATTGGAAGAAATAATTCAATCAACAAGAATGAAACTAGCATGAATGATGAATCACATATAACTACACCTGAGCTAGTATATCTATAGTGTGGCGTAGAAGGCGAGCAAGGTCTCCATCATCTAATCCACAATCCATCATAATTTCTCTCCAAGTTAAACCAGAAGCCCAAGCCTCAACCATACCTGCAAACTGCAAATCCAGGTCGCAACTAATCTGCCAAAAACAAAAGATATGATTTCCTGTAAGAACATAATAAAGTAAAATGACCTAGAATTCAGCATTAACAGATGGCATAAGAGCTTTAATATGACTGAGGTATTTTGAACATAACGCTCACCTCCACATTATGTTTGACTTGTAATTGCAGAAGTGATGCACGCTCCTCTTCTAAAATTTGTATAACATCATTGACTGTACTCGATGCTTCATAAATGTAACTAGAGGAATGCAAAGATAAACACTCATTATAATGCGATAAAAGTCCAGTCTCACAAGTCAAAAGACTACTTATGCTACAAGAAATTAAACATCCCCTGAGGCCTACATTGAGAACAACATTTCAAATGAAATGTTTGGAAGAACCATAGTCATAGCCTCGCAGAAAACAACCTTTTAGTTTCTTCCTTTGTAATATACCCCAAAATTTTCAAGGTTTCTATAATATAGAACTGCTTCAATCATTGGTCCAGGCATTGAACTTTTATAGAAAAGGAACCTTCCCATTTTGTCCATGTGTTCTTCTATGTCGGGTACATTGTAACATTTGTTGGCTCTAAATCTGTGATATCTTGTAATTGTCATGGGAATTCAGTAATCTCCTAGTTGTTCTGTGACTAATTTTTGTTCAAGTCAAAAAAATGAACAAAAGTGCTGCATATGCTAACCAAAAAAAAACATCATACAAATCTGCTAACGTCTATCTGAAGGATGGTAGGAAGGTCCTTGAGAGATTAAGCTTGAGCATCACAGAATCTAGCATCTCTCCAAATCAGGGCCTTCACATATGCATACATCATCCCACAAAAGGATTTGATAGAAAATCGTAGGATATTAAAACATTGCGTCTCACCCTCAAAATGTAGTATAAACAACCTAATTCAATACAATGCCAGACTCTTCAAAAGTGAGGATCAACTTCATCCAAATCTCCTAGCAAGACATCTTTCTACAATAAATGCTTGTAGAGGATATGGTTTCACGAGGTCCAGAAAAGTTCACAACAGTTTCTAGCAGATTTGCAATTCCAAAAGATGTGCAATATAATCTCCGTACTCCCACAATGTTGACACAGTGCATCTGTAAAGTCAGCTTTTGCAAGTGTAGCTTTCAAATGACAACCATGGTACATCACCATTCAAGCCAAGACTCTTAACAGAAATAGGACATGCACAGCTTGAATAAAGTTTTAACATAGTTTTAGGTCAAGGTAATGTTATTTCTTGTAAATGTGAATATCAATGCATATCTAAGATGTTACTGAGTTATCTCAAATTCCATTTTTCTTTTTTTTTTCTGTTTTTCTATACAAGAGTATAGTTTTGGTACTCCAATTCATTTTGCCAAAATACTATAGCTTTCAGTTAGCATACATATTTAAAAAAATCATTTTATTAGAATAGGATATACCTTACCCTGTTAATATGTACAAACGGTCTTCTATGAATAGCATTAATACCTACCTCTCTTTTTGTTTGAAAAAAAACATTATATTACATGATTGCACAAAAAAGATGCATCAAAGCATACAAATTGACGAGCAAGGATGCCATCTTACAGGGTATGCCTCTTAACATAGGTAAGAAGTACTGGCATATCTTCCTGAGCTACAACCTCATGAGTGTCTAAACCCTTAAGGATAGTGCTAATTCTGGTTGAAACTGAAGCTCGAATTCTGTTATGAGCATTTCAGCCTCACCAAATCGAAAGTGGATTCATTACCATTGAAGCTAGTACACTGAAATATCATTTTTGGGAGAAAGGATATCCATGTCAACCTTGTGACATTCCATAATCCTATGTCCTGTTACTTGATTATCCACATCTCCAGAAATGGCTCACTTCTGATAAAGACAGTTGATAAAAAGGACTGGCATACTTAGAGGCAATCCACTGGCAAAACACTCATGCAATTCTGCAATTGCATAACAAATACCCAATAGGCTTGTAAGTTTTTGTAGCATTGGATGTGTTTTAGCCACGAAATTTGGTGGAGAGGCTAGAATACATGAGATCTCCAAACCCCATAAATCATTTATGGAAGTTCCACTTACAGATGGCTTAATTAGATTATTAGCCGATTTTTAAATATTTCATAAGTCTAAACTTGGGGAATATGGCTAATTAATCATAATTAATTAAGTCAAGGTGAGAATTCTCTAGAAACTCACACGAATCGATCTGGAAATAATCTGAGCCATCGATTAAGATTTAATCTTGGCCATTGGAGTCCCAACAGGAAGATATAAGAAGGGATCGATGTGGTCATGGAGAATGCACTAGAATCACTTGGAGAATTCGATTTTCCAGAGTAGCAGCAGTTAGTTGCTGGAGAGTTCGAGCTTTAGTGAGGCAACAGAGATAGTGAGGTGCAGGGACAATGATCCGAAGGAATTTTTCCAGATATGGAGAGGTAGCAGCAAGAGGGCCAAGTTATTCCCAATGAGGCAGTGCAGAGGACTGCGCAGTTGCTTCAGAGAAGCAGTTTGATTTGTTGGAGAGAAATTCGTTCTCAGTTCTAGAGGCCGGGTAGAGGGTCCAGAGTACCAGAGAGGCGATTTCCTCAACAGAGACAGGCAAAACAACTTCATCAGAGGCAAATTGGAGGTTTGACATCATAGGGTCTGCGTAGAACAACGTAGAGGGTCTAGGAAGCCAAGTTTTTTGAAGGAAGATGTGCTAGGATTGCTTGAGGAAGAAGCGTAATTCCCTTAAAATAATTTTGCCCAGATTTTCTTGTTGTTTGGATTGCCAATTGGGCATCCATAGATTGTACTCAGATTTTCATTGTTGCATAATAATAAAACCCTCACTGCTGCACCAGTTTTCCCAAGTTGGGTTTTTCCAAGGACAATTGTCCAAAAATAACGGTGTCATTTTTATGTGTGTGTGCTAGTATATTCTCAGTTCCAACGCTACTTATTTTCTACAATTTTATTTGTGAAGGTTGCAGTGTGTTTATTTCGATGTTGTCGTAGCAATCAACTGAATAATTAATTTATCACTTAGAAGTAATAATACCCGTTGCTGCGATAGGACTTCAGTTTCGGAATTTTCACATGGTATCAGAGCTTAAGTGATCAATCGGAAGCTCAAAAGCGAAGGAAAGAATTTCATTGCTCAGAGGGAGCAATAGGCCGAAATTCTCAAAGGCAGTGCAGTATCCAAACTGGCAGGCCGAATTGCTGGGGCAAAAAAATTCGATTTTCAGTTGCAGGAGTGCAAAAAAGTCGAATTGTTCGAGATTGTAATTCCAACAGTCAGAGGGAGCAACTGCAGCTCAGATTTTCATTGATTAGATTTATGGTTGGACGCAGAGGGTTTTGCTGCAAGTTCCAGAATTCGCGTCGGGTGCAAGAGAAAAGGCACACATAGTAAAGGGAAAATTTTATTCAGAGAACTTCGAGTCTCAAAAGTTCGAATTTCCAGTTGTAGATTGGTAGTCGCAGATAGCAGATCCGCACATTCCAGAAGGGAGTGCAAATAACAGAGCAACAGTGGAGCACGGGGAAAAAGGGAGTTTTCGACAATTTCAGAGATGGCCACTATAGGACCTAGAGATGACGATAGGTTGGATAGAGCTTCCAACTATGTCATATGGAAGGCTAAGATGTGCTTCCTTCTAGTCGGATATGGTCTAAAAGCCGACATTGATAATGTAGTGGCAATTCCTCAAGATGCAGACTAGCTGAAGGAATATAGGAAGGAGATGGCACAAGCGAAGCGGTTGATCCTGGATGGAATCCAGGTCCATATAGTCTCACATATAGAGACTAAGGGAACGACCAAAGAGATGTGGGATGGTCTCTCTACGCCATACCAGGGTACTTCCGAGCAGCGAAAGATGTTCCTAGAGGAGAAACTGAGATGCATCAAGATGCAGAAGGGGGAAGGCATAGATCCCTTCCTCACCAAGATTCAGGAGATTCGAGATCAACTATCAATTGTTGGGGCAATGCCTCAACCTTCAGAGCTAGTACGATTGGCACTCAACAATGTCTCCTAGGATTGGCTGGTCTTCGTCCACAGTAAATTGGGCAGAGACACATTACCAGGATGGGGTAGACTGTGGGTTGTTTTGCAGCAAGACGAGTTAAGACAAACTCTATTGAAGAGCTCCATCAGTGGCAACAGTAGCAGCTGACAGAAGGTGGTGAAGGGGGAGAATGTGGCCCTTGCATCTAAGGGTCCCAGTTAGGGGTAGGGGGAGCAGAGAAAGGACCTATCTAAGGTCAAATGAAGTTGTGTTGAGTTTGGCCACTACAATACCCAATGTCCTCTCATAAAAAGGACAAAGAAGAGAAGCAGGACCAGGTAGTAACACATTAGATAGGTTGTCCTCCAAGTTGGGATGAGACTTCACTGTGATGGCCCACATACGTCCAGGATTGAGGTGGGGTGACTTGGAGTTATAGCCCAAGAGAGCTACAAAGATTAGGCAGGGTCCCTGCGGAGTCCACCTCATGGATCATTACCGGGCTACGAGGGCCCACAGTATTCAGTAGCAGGATGGATCAGTGGCAGTTGAAGCAGTCAGTACCAGAGTGACAATTCCAAACTACTAGCAGTCAAATACTGAGGAGCATAGTGCAGTTTTGAAAACGGACAAGGTGGCTCAATGCAAAGTTGGTAGTAGCCCAGATTCTTTAGTGACAGTGCAGATGTTAGTAGCAGTCAGGGCTTGAGAGCCAAATGTTGATTTTTGGGTAGCATTGGATGTGCTCTAGCTCCGAAATTTGGTGGAGGGGCTAGAACACATGAGATCTCCAAGACCCAGAAATCGTTTGGTGAAATTCCACTCGAATTGTATTTTATTAAAATAATTAATATTTTTAATGGGGTTCCTAAGTCTAAACTTAGGAAAATTAAAATATTAATGGGTATTAATAAAAATATGGGTGAGAAGCTTCTAAGAGACGAGGATCAAATCTAATTTAATCTTGGTCATTGATTAGAGATTAGATCACGATTGTTGATTTCTCAACAGGAAAAGTATAAAGGGAGGCTTGGGGTCAGTTGGAGAACACACACAGTGGAACAACGCTTGAGCTAATTCAAAATTATGGGTAGTGGTTTGCTGAGGATTTCGGAGTAAGCTTATAGTGCAGAGAGGGGCAGTTCAGCAGAGGGACTTCTGTCCAAGGCCGAGAATACGTAGCAGAGAGGAAAAGCAACACCAGGGAGAGACAACGCAGCTCCAGAAAGGGTGATGCAGAGGCTGGAGAGCTGATGTAGCCACTTAGAGGCAATGCTGGGGTTTCTGTGAGGCAGATAAGATAACAATTCAACAAATCGATTTCTGAGCCTGAAGGCTCACTGGGAGGGTGATGCAACTCCTAGAGGAGGTGACACAGTTCTAGCACAGAGCTGGGAGCAGCCATCGCTGCATGACACTGGAGACAGCTCAGTCACCTGTGGGGTTTGTTCATCAAGTTGCCGGATTCACCAAAATATTTGTCTCTGGATAGAGGTACTTCTGTCGGGTTATTCGCTGTTGGGTGCATTGGATTTGGCACCCTAGTTGTATTAAAAATTTTGCTTAATAACAAAACCCTCATATCTGTTGCACTGGTTTTCCTGCATTGGGTTTTTCCAGGGACGTTTAGTCCAAAAATAAGTGTCCTTTGTGTGGTTGTCTCATTTATTTTCAGTACTTGATCTGTATATTGGTGTAGGCTGCAATGTATTTGCATTAATATTTTCTGAATAATTCTGAAAATAACTTGTTAAATGAAGAACACAAGCAGGTAATGCAAATCAGTTTACTGTAGTAGGATTTCTGGTTTATTATATTCAGAAATTTTCACAACAGATGCATCATACTGAACAAAGTTGATTCATTGTTTTGGATGCTTTTCAGTTGCAGATGTTGCAGTTGTAGCAACAACAAAGTTGCAGTGCAGATGCAGAGTTGGCAACAATATAATAGTGTCAGCAACAACACAGATGCAGCATCAGAGTTGCGCAGTGGTTGGTGGGCAGTAGCAGCTAGACATCAACAGCGTGACAGGCAGTGATACAAACACAGGATGTTGTGACAGGATGTGCAACTCTAGACATAACACATTACTCATTAAGAGGAAGTGTTAGTTTTTGTAGCATCAAATGTGTTCTAGCCACGAAATTTGATGGAGTGGCTAGAATACATGAGATCTCCAAAACCCATAAATTGTTTCTGGAAATTCCACCTAGAGATGGCTTAGTTAGATTATTAGCCGATTTTTAAATATCTCCTAAGTCTAAACTTAGGTAATTTCGCTAATTAATCAGAATTAATGAAGTCAAAGTGAGAATTCTCTAGAAACTCACATAGATCGATCTAGAAATGATTTGAGCCATCAATTAAGATTTAATCTTGGCCGTTGGAGTCCCAATAGGAAGATATAAGAAGGGATCGATGTGGTGATAGAGAGTGCACTAGAGTCACTTGGAGAATTCGATTTTCCAAAGTAGTAGTAGTCAATTGTTGGAGAGTTCGAGCTTCAGTGAGGCAACAAAGATAATGAGGGACAGGGACAGTGATCCAGAGGAAGTTTTCCAGATTTAGAGAGTTGGTAGCAAGAGGGTCGAGTTATTCCCAGTGAGGCAGCGCGGAGGACTGTGTAGTTGCTTCAGAAAAGCAGTTTGATTTGCTAGAGAGAAATTTGTTCTCAACTCCAGAGGTCGAGTAGAGGGTCTAGCATACTGGAGAGGCGATTTCCTCAGCAGAGACAGGCATAACGACTTCATCAGAGGTAGGTTGGAGGCTTGACATCATAGGGTTTGCACAAAGCAGCGCAGAGGGTCTAGGAGGCCGAGTTTTCTGACGGAGGTTGTGTCAAGATTCCTTGTGGAAGAAGGGTAATCCCTTGAAATAATTTTGCCCAAATTTTCTTGATGTTTGGACTAGCAGTTTGGCATCCATAGGCTGTACTCATATTTTCATTGTTGCATAATAATAAAACCCTCATTGTTGCACCAGTTTTCTCAAGTTGGGTTTTTTCGGGGACAATTGTCCAAAAATAACAGTGTCATTTTTGTGTGTGTGCTAGTATGTTCTCAATTCCAACGCTATTTATTTTCCGCAATTTTATTTGTGAAAGTTGCATTGTGTTTATTTCGATGTTGTTGTAGTAATAAACTGAATAATTGATTTAGTATTTAGAAGAAGTAATACCAATTGCTGCATTAGGATTTCAGTTTTGGAATTTTCACAAGGCTTTGCTCTTTTACAAATCATGCGACACCCATCTGTCAGAAACCTAGACATGAGCAGTTAAGTTTGTCTATAACCACTAGGTCCTGACTAACCACTAACCATTCAATCGTCTCGGACTTAAAGGATGTTTCCCAAACATCTTGGCATGTCCTAGTCCATTTGGCTTCAACATCTTGTAGGGGCCATATTTTATTAAGCAATTTTGTAATTGGGGGATTTGGTCAAATTTATTAAATTAGATATTTACTTATATAATTCATAAAATGCTTGTCATCTCACCACTTTCAATCCTCCCAAATTTCTCATTGGTCATCTAAGCTCATTTTGAATACACTGGGCTTTGGAATAATCTTGTAGAGTTCCATTAAAAATTGTTTGGTAGCAACTAGCCATCATTTAGTACAACTAATAACTCAACAACTTAGTTAACCTCACCTATTCATAACACAAGTCTCCCCAAGTGTTAAAACCCTTCTTAGTTATCCTCTTTTGAACAAAACAAAAAAACAAACTAATTTGTCCACTATTAAACATACACAAATATATATTAAGCCCAAGGGGTTAGCTCAACCAGTTGATGCCAATGTTGTTGGACATTTTGCCAATTCCATGCTCATAGATGCCTAGTTCATATCCCCCTAGGTGAGAAAAACTAGTCTAGGCCAATGGGTTTACTAGGGCTCCATTCATGAATGTGGAGAAGCATCTCTTAGGTTTCCTTACAATCTTTTCTTGAGAAAAAGGGAAGAGACTATACCGAGTACTGACCATGATAACAAATCCTATATACCCACTTTGATCATAAGTGATCTAATGTATCTCCTAGAATATTCGTCTCCATGCCTCCTAAATCTGCTATATGAAATTTTAATAATGTTGCAATTACTAGTGATTATTCTTCCATCAAATTTGATTATTTGTCTTCTGCAATTTCTTTGGGGCAAATACTGAATAAAACACAACTACAACTTCACAAAGAATAAATAAACCACAAGAACTGAGAAAATATTGCACACACAAATAATGAACATTGATATATTTGGACAAATGTCCTTGGAAAAACCCCAGTGTGGGGAAAACTAGTTATGCAGATGAGTATTTTATTTATTCTTCAACAAAATTTGTGATTGAAAAATTACAACCGTTTGTTGTAAAATAGAAAACCTCCAAAAAATTGTTTCCTTCACTTCTACAAGTCATTTTGGTTTCTTGGAGACAACTCATCTCCTCTGATCCAATTCAACCTTCCTCTAGAGCCTCGAACTGGTCCACATGTGCGGCCCTGGTAAGTATGCCCTCACTGGCAAACTCACACTGGCTGGAAATAAACTCGGCCTCCTATGCAAAATCGACTTCTACCAGAAAACTCAGTTTGTCCTATGCAAATTGATCAGTCTGGCAAATTTCTCCTTGCTCCATGTTAGAGTCCTATGTCTAAGAATCTTGCTCATGTTAGTCTTGCTATGTATCTAAGCTCAGATTTGTAAATATTAGTCATGATCACCTGACTATTATTGTTCAAAGAGGTCTAAGTTTAGATTGGGTGTCATGTAAAGGTGTTTATTTTGTTAAGAGTCCAATGTCTAAAGCCATGTGTTTTCCTTACAAAGGGTAAACATGGGAAGTCTTTGGTCACTTTGGGAAAAGTAAAAAATCATGTTTTACAAGTCCTTGGTTATTAGTGAGTTGGTCACCATTCTAAGTCATTGTTAGTAGGTCACCCAAGTCTAGAGGCTATATCTACATCAAAAGAAATCATGAAATGATCTTGGCACAGAGTTGGAGGCTCTTTGGTATCAGTTTGAATGTCATTTCAAAAGGACAACTCATTATCTCAACAGAGAATAACGGTTAGAAGGATAGTCCTACCTTTTCCTAATGCGTTGTGTTTTCAGAAAAGCATTGCACATTCATGATTTTCTTTCTAAATCACGATTAGCGCCTTCATTTCCACTCCAGACCATTCCACGTGATCATTTGAACTTGCCTCTTCATCCCATATCATTCACCTCTTCATCATCTGCATCAGAAAGTTCAGGTTGCTCGTTTCATTCGTTGTGAAAGGGAGTCAAGGGCGCTGCTAGTTCACATAGTGCTCAAATTCTCGCATGTTGATGGTCAAACTTCCCTCGTAGGTGCAAATATAGCTCTTCTTTATCCTTTAGTCTTGAAAGAACTCTAAAATTGCATATAGAAGCCAACATAAACCATTCAAAGCCTGCAAAAAGTATAAAATTACCGTCGCTGCTCTTCTGAAATTCACTGCATTTTCTTCCTTTACGCTGTGTTTTTATCCTAATACGTTGTGATTCCACACAGTGGGTTATATCCCTCTTTTCTCGTTGTCAATTCGCCTTTCAGTTGTGTGAGCCCTTGCATGCAATAGGTGCCTTGGTCTTAAAAGTATAACAAAGTTGTTTCCCTTAAAGTTTATGCTCAAGAGTGTTTTAAAAAGTCAAATTTCTCCAACATTGCATTTCTGGCTTGTGCGTTGCGACTATCCCTAGTTTAAATTCTTGCCAATAGTTATGAAATTCCAAGTTCTATAGGGTTTGCCTAAGAAAGTATGCAATTGTATGTTTTTGTGTAATTGCTGGATTATATCTTAAGTCGTTGTCAAAAGATTTTAAATATCATAACACCTCCATTGTTACACAAACAAGTTGCTCATAACCCTAAAACTATTCATTGTTGCAAAAGAGAAACTATGTCAACTCCAGAAGACAAAAAGCACAAAGGGGGAGCCATTGTACGTTTTGAACCACAAGATATCACAAACATCAATGCGGATCCAACAACCAGAATGGCTTATGAACAAGTGGGGTGTATGAGATTCTGTGAGAAAATTTAGGAGTATCATTTACAATTGACAAAGGAATTTGCTAGGGGTTTTGATGGTGTGCAAGCAAAGGTGGGAAGTCTAACTTTTCTAGTCTCATCTCAATCAATAGCTGAGGCCACTAAGATCCCTTTGAGTGGAGAGGAATGGTTCAAAGGTATGGATTTTGATTTGTTTGATTTCAAGGACTTTCTCAAGCCAAAACACCGAAAAGGGTATGGTTTTGTTGTTCTAAGGAGTTATTTAGAAGATCACCATAGTAAATTGTTGGAGGTGATCCAAAGGTACTTCACATGTGAAGGGAGGTTCAATAAGGTGTATCATTATCACATTAGCTCTTAATGCATTTTACTAGCAAGAAATCTTTGAATCTTCCTTATTATTTGTTTAGGAGTCTACGTAAGATGATTGACCGAGTTCAAAAGCTAGTTTGTTGCATTTTTCATTAACTAAATTGTTGGTACTGAAGGAGCTTGAAAATGCAACAAACTGGCTTTTGAACTTGGGAAAAAATCTTGCCATGGGCAACACAATCTTCAAATAGTTAAAAGGCCAAGAAAGGCACTCCTTCAGTTGTGATTAAAGAAGCTTCACCTGTAGCAGCAAGCTCAGTCAAAAAGCCTTTGACTAAAAACAAATTAGTTGATGAGAAGAGTGCTAAGAAGCTACATTTCTCACCCGAGGTAGAAAAGGTGGCAAGGATACCAAGAACAAGAGTTGCAACCAAGAGATTGCCTGTAGATCCTCCATCTTCACTTATTTAAGTTATGGAATCAAAGTGCACACAAAAGGAAGTGGAAATTGATGAGAAGGACTAGAAATTGGAGAGTTACAAGATCAGTTGGACAAGGCCCATTTGCCAATAGCATACTTGTAGCAGGAGAATAGGGAACTTAGGCATAAAATATCACAAGAAACTATTAAGCCTAGTGAAGGAGGGCCATCAAAGGAAACATTGGCACATGTTGCCAAAAGCAAAGGCAAAATGGCCATTGATGTTGAAGAGTTGAAGGAGGAAAATGAGCAGTCAAGGAGACCTAGAACTAGGTCTGCTGCCAAGGTGCAAATGCAAGTAGTGGAGACTGTTCAACCTCAACAGAAGATTGTTTTTTATGAACAGAAAGAATTTGAGAAGCTTCTGGAACAACTTGAAGGAGTTCAACAACAAGTGGATCAATTTGTAGAAAAGGATCACATGGACAAGTTGTATTTGTTTAGAAAGTTAGAAGTTGTTGAACTTGTCCTTGACAAAGCTAAATACAAGCTGAAGTGGACCTTGCCTCTGCATAGGCAAGTAAAAAGTTTGTATGTTCAGAATTTGGTGTTAAAAGGAAGACTCAAGTTGGTGAAGAAGAAGCTCACTGAAGTCAAGGAATTTGGAAAGAAGAGGAAAAGGGGCAAGTTAGATATACTTGCAGATGCTAATACAAAGGTGAATCTCCAGCATGAAAGCTCAACTTAGCTCTGAAGCTTTGTTTTTTGGCTCAAGAGATCAGAAAAAGGTAATTTTGATGAAATTTGCAAAAACGCAGCAAGGGGCTTGCTGCACTTTTTATATAAATTTTGTTAATGGTGGAATAGTGAAGTTGGAAGTTTTTGTTGTCACGAGGGGAGTTATATGAAGGTTTCAGCATCCATATTGATGTTTCCAACACTTTATATAAAGAAAAGAGTCACCATATGTTCAATTTTTGGAGGCGCTGCGAAAGCAAACAATGTTAGTTTTTGTAGCATCGGATGTGTTCTAGCCTTGAAATTTTTTGGAGAGGCTAGAATGCATGAGATCTCCAAAACCCAGAAATTGTTTTTGGAAATTCCGCATAGAAATTATGTCTAAACTTAGGGAATGTGGTTAATTAATCAATATTAATTAAGTCAAGGCCTGAATCATCAAACTCACACGAATCGATCCAGAGATGATCCTAGCCATTGATTAAGTTTTAATCTTGGTCATTGGTGC
Source organism: Pinus taeda (assembly GCA_000404065.3). Taxonomy (NCBI): domain Eukaryota; kingdom Viridiplantae; phylum Streptophyta; class Pinopsida; order Pinales; family Pinaceae; genus Pinus; species Pinus taeda. The sequence continues at coordinate 175,820 of APFE030765353.1, forward strand.
TCCAACAAAGGATTATAAGAAGAGATCGATGTGGTGATGGAGAAGACACTTGAGCAGTTCGATTTCTTGGCAGATTGATTTCAAGAGTAGCAAAAGTCAGTTGCTTGAGAGAGAGTCAGAGATCAAAGCAGTGAGAGAGGGGCAGAGACGGTGAAGTTAGAGGAAGATTTCTAGATTCGGTGAGTGCATTTGCAAAGAGGCAAGTGAGCCATAATGAGGTTGACATAGAGTAGCACAGTAGCCTCTAGAGGCAATTTCGAATATGCTGGGGGAAAGCAGAGTTTCAGTGCCAGAAGTCGGGCTGAGGTTCTGCAAGTCAAGAGAGACATGTTTCCCAAACAATAGAACACCAAACAGCTTGAGGAAAATTTGGTTCGAGATCAGTGCAGAAATGACTGCGCTAGGGTGACGCAGTAGCTACGCAGAGCCAGTTTAGACGGCTTAATTTGAGCTGAGGTTAGAGCCTAGATTTACTTGTGGAGTGAGGATATTTCCTCACTAGATTTTTCTCGAAAGTATTTCTCTGTAGGATTGCCAGTTTCGGCATCCAGTTGTACTCAAATTATTTCACTGCTGCTTAATATTAAAACCCTCAGCTTCTACACTAGTTTTCCCAAGTTGGGTTTTTCCAGGGACATTGTTCCAAACTGCATAAATTTATGTGTGTGTGCTAGCATTTCTTCCAATGCTTTTTATACCGCAGTTTTATTTGTGTAGGTTGTAGTGTGAGTTATTCAGTATTTGTTGTAGGAAACAATAAATAAATTGTTAATTTAAAATAACAATTAGGAGAATAATTTCCAGTGGCCACAATAGGATTCGGGTTTCTGAATTTTCACATGGTATCAGAGCGCAGACGATCAGTCAGAGAGCTCAGTAGCAAAGGAAGAGGGAGTTTCGTTGTTCATTGAGGGGTAGCAGATCGAAACCCCAGAGGAATCGCAGTCACCTTGGCCAAGAGATCGAATTTCTTGAGGAGAATCGATTTTTCTGAGAGGGAGAAAAAATTCGATCTCTGTCGATTGAGGGATTCTAGAGACAGAGGGAGCAAACAATTTTTTTTTTTACAGAGCAGATCTCTAGTTGGATGCAGTGGTTTTGCAGCAATTTTCTAGAACAAAACTAGCGTTGGGTGCAAGAAGAGCACACACTAAGGGAAAATTTTCCATAGGGAACTTCTAGTCTCAAGAAGTTCAATTTCCCTTGCAGATCAATAGTCATTGTATTCATAGTTTCTCACTCCAGAAGGGAGTGCAAATAGTTGAGCAAAAGGGAAGAAGAGATTTTCGACATTGTTTGAGATGGCCACTGCTGGACTTCGACAGGTTGGATGGTGCCTCCAACTATGTCATCTGGAAGGCGAGGATGTCCTTCCTTCTGGATGAATATGGCCTGAAACCATTCACAAATGCAGTGCTAGTTATCCTCAAAGCTGAAGATCAGCTGAAGGAGTACAGAAAGGAGATCGTGCAGGCAAAGAGGTTGATCCTTGATGGTGATCGAGATCACATTGTTTCACAAATGGCTGGCAAGGGGACTGCTAGAGAGATGTGGAAGACTCTCACCATGCTATACTAGGGCACTTCTGAGCAGTGGAAGAAGTACTCAGAGAAGAAGTTGAGGTGCACCAGGATGCAGAAGGGGGAAGGCATAGACCCCTTCCTCACCAGGATTCAGAAGATCAGGGACCAACTTGCAACTGTTGGAGTAGCGCCTCAACCCGCAGAGCTAGTGTGATTGGCACTCAACAATGTCTCAGAGGAGTGGCAAGTATTTGTCCAAAGTATCTTGGGCAGAGACACCTTGCCAAGGTAGGACAGAATGTGGGCTGATTTGCAGCAAGAGGAGTTGAGACGAGCTCTAATAAAGAGCTCTATCAGTGGCAACAGTAGTGGATCGAAGCATGTGAAGGAGGAGATGTGACCCCGCATCAAAGGGTCCCAGTCATGGATAGGGTGAGCAACGAAAGAAGAAGAAGTACTTGTCAAAGGTCAAGTGCTTCAGATATGGTGAGCTTGGTCACTACAATACCCAGTGTCCTCTCAGGAAGAAGGACAAGGAGGAGAAGTAGGACCAGCAGGCAACATCAACAGAGATCGATAGGTTGTCCTCTAGTTTGGAGGAAGACTTCGCCATGTTTGTTGACATACCCCCAAGGGTGAAATGGGGTGATTTAGTGTTGTAGCCCCAAAGTTCTACAAATGGGCAAGATTCTTGAAGAGGTCCACCTCTTAAATCAGTACCTTGCTACAGGAGCCTGTAGTATTCAGTAGCAGGATGGATCAATGACAGTCGATGCAATCAAATGCTAGAGTGATAGATGCAGAGTCTAGTTGCAGTCAAATGCTGGGGAGCACAGTGCAGAGTTGGCAACAGTGCAAGTGGCACAGTGCAAAGCCAACAACAATGCAGATGCCTTAGTGACAACACAGATACTAGCAACAATCAAAGAGTCAGATGACAAATGCATCATATTGATAATAGTTGATTCAGTATTTAGGATGCTTTTCAGTTGCAGATGTTGCAGTTGCAGCAACAACAAATGAAGAGGGAGTTGCGGTGCAGATGCAGTGTTGGCAACAATTCAGCAGGGTTAGTAGCAGCACAGATGCATCAGATATCAAAGTTGCGCAGTAGTTGGTGGGCAGCAATAGCCAAACATCAGTAGTGTGACAAAAGATGATGTAGAGACAGAGTGTTGTCACAGGCTAAGAGGGAGTGTTATTTTTTGTAGCATCAAATGTGTTCTAGCCTTGAAATTTTGTGGAAAGGCTAGAATGCATGAGATCTCGAAAACCTAGAAATCGTTTCTGGAATTTCTGCCTAGAAATGACTTAATTAGATTATTAACCAATTTTTAAATATTTCCTAAGTCTAAACTTAGGGAATATGTTTAATTAATCAATATTAATTAAGTCAAGGCGTGAATCATCTAGAAACTTACACGGATCAATTTAGAGATGATACTAGCCATTGATTAAGTTTTAATCTTGGTCGTTGGTGCTCCAATAAAGAAATTAAGAGGAGGTTGATGTGGTGATCGAGAAGGCACTTGAGTAGTTCAATTTCTTGGCAGATCTATTTCTAGAGTAGCAACAGCCAATTGCCGGAGAGAGAGTCAAAGATCGAAGCAATGAGAGGGGCAGAGACAGTGAAGTCGGGGGAAGATTTCCAGATCTGGTGAGTGCATTTGTAGAGAGGCAAGTGAGCCACAGTGAGGTTGACGCAGAGCAACGTAGTAGCCTCTAGAGGCAATTTCAAATATGCTTGGGAAAAGCAGAGTTTTGGTGCCACAAGCCAAGCAGAGGTTTCGGAGGCCAAGAGAGACATTTTCCTAGACAGTAGCAGACCAGATGGCTTGAGGAGAAGCTGGTTCAATCTCGATGCAGAAGTGACTGCACTAGGGTGACACAGTAGCTGCACAAAGCCAGCTTGGACGACTCAATTTGAGCTGAGGTTAGAGCTCGAATTTGCTTGTGGAGTGAACAGATTTCCTCACTAGATTTTTCATGCCAGTATTTCTCTATAGGATTGCCAATTTCAACATGCAGTTGTACTCAGATTATTTGATTGTTGCTTACTATTAAACCCTCAGTGGTTGCATCGGTTTTCCCAAGTTGGGTTTTTCCAGGGACATTGTTTTGATTTGGGGTAGCATCGGATGTGCTCTAGCCATTGAAATTGATGGAGAGGCTAAAGCACATGAGATCTCCAAGATCCAGAAATGGTTTGGGGAAATTCCAGCTGGTTAGAGAGATATTAAAATAATTAATATTTTTAAAGGGTTCCTAAGTCTAAACTTAGGAAAATAAAAATATTAATGGGTATTAATATAAAATTGGGTAAGAATGTTCTAAATGACACAGATCAAGCCAAATCTAATCTTAGTCATTGATTAGAGATTTAATCTCAGTCGTTGAAGACTCAATAGAACAAGTATAAGAGAGGCTTGAGGGTCAGTTGGAAATACACCAAGATTGATCAGTCAGTTCGATTTTCTGGAGCGGGGTTGCTAAGAGAAATCGAACAAGTGATCAAAGTTGTAATGGGGGGCAGTGAATGCATAGCAAAGAGGCAGAGATAGTGTTGAAGGACCAGTGCAAAGGCAAAGGAGGCTACGCAGAGCCAACAGGAGCCACACAGAGGGTCAGAGTGACTGCGCAGAGGCTAGTAGGGCCTGCATGGGTAACACAAAGGGCCAGTGGAGAGCAGCAAAAGGATGACGTTAGGGGGCTTCTAAGTGACACAGAGGCCAGGAGGGCTGACGCAAAGCTTCAAAGAAGCGTTGGAGAGATTTCGTGGAGTAGACTTGCTGAATATCTGATTCCAAAGAGAGGTATTACTGCTAGATTGATTTCTCTATTGGGTGAGCCAATTTGGCACCATAGTCATACTCAAGAAAGCTACTTAATAATAAAACCCTCAGAACTGTTGCACTGGTTTTCCCAAGTTGGGTTTTTCTGGGGACGATTGTCCAAAAATAACGGTGTCCCTTGTGTGTTTGCCTATTCTTTTAGATGATGATCTGTAGATGGTTGAGACTGTATTAGTGTTTATTTTCAATATTTACATGGTTAAATAACTTGCTAAGAAATTAAACAAGTAGGTGAAATAAACCAGATAGTGCAGGAAGAATTTCGAATGGGTTAGACTTAGAAAGTTCAACATGGTATCAAAGAGTTGCAAATCATAGGAGAACTGAAGGCACCAGCTGAAATAAAAAAATTTGCAGCAAAAACAGTTGTCCCAAGAGACAGAAGTTGTTCCTAAGCAGATAGCAGTGGAGAAGGAATGACGTAGAAGGCCTATGTCATCATTTTGAGCCAGATAAAAGGTCAGCGCAGAGGCAGAAAAGGCTCACGAAGGGCCACGTCATCCTACTCAGTCAAGTAGGTTTGACGTAGTTGGACAGAAGAGCGTTTCAGCCTTGCGAGGATTGCGTAGAGCTAAGTGGCTCAGTTTCTTCAGCTGCTGAGGCCTAGGGAGCTATGGGCAGATTGTGGATTGTGAAGCTGGTAGGGTGTTGTTGCTGTCGAAGTCGAACAGTACCTAATGGGACAGAACTAAGGTAAAGGGAGTCGCTACCTAGGCGGATCTCTAGCCAAGAAATCCAAATCAGTGTTGCAGGAGCAAAGGGGATCATAGAGGAGAGATTCGACAGTTGGCAGTAGGATTTCCAAGAGGGAATTCAAGACTCAAAGGGAGTCTAAGAGAGAACTTCTAGGAGGGAAGTCGAGACTCAGAGGGAGTCGAGGAGAAGAGTGGAGATGGCAATGAACGGATTGAGGGATTAGGACAGGTTGGACAAGGCATCCAACTTTGTCATCTGGAAGGCCAGGATCTTGTTTGTTTTGGATAGACATCGCATCAAGGGTTTCACCTTGAGAACTGTGGCTATCCCAGTTGACCCAGTTGATAACGAAAGGTATGAGGATGTAATGGCCAAGGCAAAGTGCATAATCCTTGATGGGGTCAAGGATCATGTAGTTTAGCATATTGCCAAGAAGAACACGACAAAGGAGATGTGGGATACCTTGCCACATTGTATCAAGGCACTTCTGTGTAGAGGAAGATGCTATTGGAGAATCAGCTGTGGTCGTATCAGATGCAGAAGGGGCAGCAGATAGATCTATACCTCAGCAAGTTGCAGGAGATTCGAGACCAACTTACTTCCAAAGGGGCCACGTCGGATCAGGAGTTCATGGTGCGGACTGCCCTAAATGCAGTCTCCGAGGAGTAGGAGACATTTGTCCAAAGCATTTTGGGCAGAGCTAATATTCCAAGATGGGAAGAGATGTGGGAAACTCTTTGCCAAGAAGAGATCAAACCATTGACCAAGGCAGAAAGTCGCTGCAAAGGAGGTCGAATCAAGAAAGAGGAGTAGGAGGATGCAGCTCTGGCATCTGTGGGACAGCAGGGGAAGAGAAAGAAGAAGGACATCTCCAAGGTAAAGTGCTTCCATTATGGGGAGCTGGGTCATTATGCAAACCAATGTCCCAGGAAGAAGAATAAGGTAGCAACGGCAAAGACAGAGAAAGAAGTCGAGATAGATGACGACTGTGCCATGAGTGCTCATACACCTCTAGAGAAGAGGTGGTGTGACATCAAGCTATAGTCAAGAGGACTACAGAAGATGTGGGGCAGGATCCTTGAGGTAGCAGAACTCTTGGATCATATCCAGCTACGAGAGCCCCGAGTGACAATAGTAGGATGACGGATGTCGGTAGAAGCAAGATGCGGATGGAGTGGCAAAACAATGCTAGAGTGCAGGGATCTATAGTAGCATAATGAGGGTTGCAGCAATGCGAGAGGCACAGAGTTGGTTGCAACAGTGCAGAAAGGCACAAAGGTGTTTGCAGTAGTGCGAGAGGCACAAAGTTGTTGCAACAACACACAGGTAGCAGAGGGAGCACATGATAGCAGCAGAGGGAGCTTTAGCATCAGGAAGGCTTCTAGCCTGACAAGGATGTCAGTAGTTAGGTAGATCAGTTACTTCTCAGTAACTGAGTTGCAATGCAACAATGATAGTGGTAGTGCTATGGGCAACACGATGCAACATGATGAGAGAGAGTTGTAATCTAGATGTCGTGTTGGGAGGAAGGACCAGCAACAACACGGATGCAGAGGGAGCTGCAATATAGATGTAGCAGTGGTAGTGGCAAAGCCATGGGCAGCAGTACAGGAGACAATAGTGCAGACGATGTTGGGCAGCAGTCCAAGCATCAGCACACGTACCGGTGCCAGATGATCAGGGTAATGTTTAGTGGTGGAGCATTAGTAGAACAGATTCCTCGCTAAGAGAGAGTGTTGATTTGCGGTAGCATCAGATGTTCTCTAGCCATGAAAATTGGTGGAAAGGCTACAACACATGAGATCCCAAGACCCAGAAATGGTTTGGGGAAATTCCACCCGGGTAGTGAGATATTAAAATAATTAATATTTTTAATGGGTTCCTAAGTCTAAACTTAAGAAAATAGAAATATTAATGGGTATTAATATAAAACTGGGTGAGAAGATTTTAAATGACACGGTTCAAGCAAAATCTAATCTTAGCTGTTGATTAGAGATTTAATCTCGACCATTGAAGACTCAACAAAAAAAGTATAAGAGGAGGCTTGAGGGTCAGTTGGAAATACACCAAGATTGATCAATGAGTTCGATTTTCTAGAGTGGGTTTTGTTGAGAGAAATTGAACAAGTGATTAGAGTTGCAGTGAGGGGAAGTGAGTGCATAGCAGAGAGGCAGAGATAGTGCCGAAGGACTAGCGTAGAGGCAGAGGAGGCTACACAAAGCCAGCAAAAGCCACGCAAAGGGCCAGAGTGACTGCGCAGAGGCTAGCAGGGCCTGCGTGAGTGACGTAGACGGTTAGAGAGTCAACGCAGAGCAGCAAAAGGATGACGTACGAGGCTTCTGAGTGACGCAAAGGCCAGGAGGGCTGAAGCAGAGCTTCAGAGAAGTGTTGGAGAGATTTTCATGGAGCAAACTTGCTGAATATTTGCTTCCGAAGAGAGGTATTACTGCCAGATTGGTTTCTCTGGTGGGTGAACCAGTTTGGCACCCTAGTTGTACTCAAGAAAGTTGCTTAATAATAAAACCCTCAAAACTGCTGCACCGGTTTTCCCAAGTTGGGTTTTTCTGGGGATGATTGTCCAAAAATAATGGTGTCCCTTGTGTGTTTGTCTGTTCTTTCAGTTGACGATCTGTAGATGGTTGAGACTGTATTAATGTTTATTTTCAGTATTTATATGGTTAAATAACTTGTTAAGAAATTAAACAAGTAGGTGAAATAAACCAGATAGTGCAAGAAGAATTTCTAACGAGTTAGACTTAGAAATTTCAACACATTGGTCCAAAAGTAACTGCGTAAATTTATGTGTGTGCTAGCATTTCTTCCAGTGTTTATTATTCTGCAGTTTTATTTGTGTAGGTTGCAGTGTGAGTTATTCAGTATTCGTTATAGGAAACAGTAAATAAATTGTTAATTTCAAATAACAATTAGGAGAATAATTTCTAGTTGCCGCAATAGGATTCGGGTTTCCGAATTTTCTTAGACAGTCTTGCTGTAAAAGTGGGGAACATGTCTAAAGGAGGCCTGTAAGTATTTTGAATCTTACTTAAGAGGTTCAACACCATCACAGAGTGTTGATTTGGGGTAGCATCGATGAGCTCTAGCCATTGAAATTGATGGAGAGGCTAAAGCACATGAGATCTCCAAGATCCAGAAATGGTTTGGGGAAATTCCAGCTGGTTAGAGAGATATTAAAATAATTAATATTTTTAATGGGTTCCTAAGTCTAAACTTAGGAAAATAAAAATATTAATGGGTATCAAAATAAAACTAGGTGAGAAGGTTCTAAATGACATGGATCAAGCCAAATTTAATCTTAGCCGTTGATTAGAGATTTAATCTCGGTCGTTGAAGATTCAACAAAAAAAGTATAAGAGGAGGCTTGAGGGTCAGTTGGAAATATACCAAGATTGATCAGTCAGTTCGATTTTCTGGAGCAGGGTTTGCTGAACGAAATCGAACAAGTGATCAAAGTTGTAGTGAGGGGTAGTGAGTGCATAGTAGAGAGGCAGAGATAGTGTTGAAGGACCAGTGCCGCATGGGTAGAGGAGGCTACACAGAGCCAGTAGGAGCCACGCAAAGGGCTAGAGTGACTGCACAAAGGCTAGCAGGGCTTGCGTGGGTGACGCAGAGGGCCAGAGAGCCAGTGCAGAGCATCTGTAGGCTGACACAAAGGGTTTTAGGCTGACGTAGAGGCATGGAGGATTGACACAGAGCCTCAGAGAGGCGTTGGAGAGAGTTTCGTGGAGCAGGCTTTCCAGATGTCTAATTCTGAAGAGAGGTATTACTGCCAGATTGATTTCTATGTTGGGTGAGCTAGTTTGGCACCCAGTTGTACTCAAGAAAAGCTGCTTAATAATAAAACACTTAGAACTGTTGCACTGGTTTTCCCAAGTTGGGTTTTTCCAGGGACGATTGTCCAAAAATAACGGTGTCCCTTGTGTGTTGTCTATTTCTTTCAGTTGATGATTTGTAGACGGTTCAGACTGCATTGTGTTTATTTCAATATTTATATGGTTAAATAACTTGTTCAATAATTAAACAAGTAGTTGAAATAAACCAAATAGTGCAAGAAAAATTCCAACAGGTTAAACTTAGAAATTTCAACATGGTATCAGAGCGTTGCAGATCACAGGAGCACTAAAGGTACCAACTTAATCAGAAGATTTGCAGGAGAACGCAACAGAGAGGGAGTGATGCAGAGGGCCTGCGTCATCATTTTGAGCCAGTGAGAGGACTAGCGCAGAGGCAGAGGTAGGTAGAAGAGGCTCACGAGTAGCCACGTCATCCTACTCAGCCAGGTAGGAGTGACGCAGTTGTCCAAAGGAGCGAATCAACCTTACCGGGATTGCGCAGAGCTAAGGGGCTCAGTTTCTTCAGCTGTTGGGGCCTAGGAAGCTGTGGGAAGATTGTGGATAGTGAAACTGGTGGGGTGTTGTTGTTGTTGAAACAAAACAATACCTAATAAGAAAAAGACAAGGTAGAGGGAGGCGCTACCTAGGCGGATTTCTAGCCAAGAAATCCAAATCAGTTTTGCAGGAGAAAAGGGGATCAGAGAGGTACAATTCCACTATTGGCAGAAGGATTTCCAGGATGAAAATCGAGACTCAGAGGGAGTCTAGAAGAGAACTTCCAGGAGGGAAGTAGAGACTCAAAGGAGTCGAAAAGAAGAGCAGAGATGGCAATGAACGAACTGAGGGATTAAGATAGGTTGGACAAAGCATCCAACTTTGTCATCTAGAAAGCCAGGATCCTGTTTGCTCTAGATAGACATTGCATCAAGGCCTTCACCTTGAGAACCGTGGTTATCCCAGTTGACCCAGCTGATAACGAAAGGTATGAGGACGTGATGGCCAAGGTAAAGTGCATAATCCTTGATGGGGTCAAGGATCGTGTGGTTCAGCATAACGTCGAGAAGAATACGGTAAAGGAAATATGGGATACCTTGACGACATTGTATCAAGGCACTTCCGTGTAGAGGAAGATACAACTGGAGAATCAACTGTGGTCGTATCAGATGCAGAAGGGGGAGCAGATAGATCACTTCCTCAGCAGGTTAAAGGAGATTCGAGACCAACTGACTTCCATAGGGGCCACGCGGGGTCAGGAGTTAATGGTGAGGACTGCCCTGAACACAGTCTCCGAGGAGTGGGAGACATTCATCCAAAGCATTTTGGGTAGAGCGAATCTCTAGGATGGGAAGAATTGTGGGCAACTCTTCGCCAAGAAGAGATTAGATAGCTGACCAAGGCGAGTAGTAGTAGCAAAGGAGGTCGAGTCAAGAAAGAGGAGGAAGAGGATGCAACTCTGGCAACTACGGGGCAGCAAGGGAAGAGGAAGAAGGACATCTCCAAGATAAACCGCTTCAACTGTGGGAGCTGGGCCATTATGCAACCCAGTGTCCCAGAAAGAAGAATAAGGGAGAGGCGAGCGAAGGCGGAGAAGGAGGTAGAGGATGATGACAACTGTGCCCTGAGTGCTCATGTACCTCTAGAGAAGAGGTGGGGTGACATTGAGTTGTAGTCAGGAGGACTACAGAAGATGAGAGGCAAGATCCTTGAGGTACCCAAACTCTTGGATCATATCCGGCTACGGGAGCCCTGAAGTGACAATAGCAAGATGGCGAATGCCGGTAGAAGCGGAGGTGGATGAAGCGGTAGAGAGTGCATGAGTGCAGGGATTTGTAGCAGCGCAGTGGGGGTTGCAGCAGTGTGAGAAGCACAGAGGAGGTTGTAGCAGTGCAGGAAGGCACAAAGGTGTTTGTAGCAGTGCGAAAGGCACAAAGTTGTTGCAGCAATGCAGAGGCAGCAGAGAGAGCACAGGATAGCAACAAAGAGAGCTTCAACATCAGGAGGGTTTCTAGCCTGAATAGGATGTCAGTCGTTGGGTAGATCAGTTACCATCGTCTCAGTAATTGAGTTGTAGTGCAGCAGTAGCAGTGGTAGTGCTATAGGCAACACGATGCAGCATGAGGAGAGAGGGCTGCAATGCAGATGCAGTGTTGGGAGAAAGGACCAGCAGCAGCACGGATGCAAAGGGATCTACCGTTCAAATGTAGCAGTGGTGGTGGTAGAGCCATGGGCAACAGTACAAGAAGAAACAGTGCAAAGGATGTTGGGCAGAAAGGCCAAACATTTGCACAGGTACTGGTGCCGAATGATGATGGTGATGCTCAGTGGTGGAGTATTACTAGAGCACATTCCTCGCTAAGAGGTAGTGTTGATTTGGGGTAGCATCGAATGTGCTCTAGCTATGAAAATTGGTAGAGAGGCTAAAGTACATGAGATCTCCAAGACCCAGAAATGGTTTGGGGAAATTCCACCTGGTGAGATATTAAAACAATTAATATTTTTAATGGGTTCCTAAGTCTAAACTTAGAAAAATAAAATATTAATGGGTATTAATATAAAACTAGGTGAGAAGGTTCTAAATGACATGGATCAATCCAAATCTAATCTTATTCGTTGATTAGAGATTTAATGTTGGCCGTTGAAGACTCAACAGAAAAAAGTATAAGAGGAGGCTTGAGGGTCAGTTGGAGATACACCAATGATCGGTCAGTTCGATTTTCTGGAGCGGGGTTTACTGAGAGAAATAGAACCAGTGATCAGAGTTGCAGTGAGCGGCAATGAGTGCATAGTAGAGAGGCATAGATAGTGCTAGAAGACCAACGCAGAGGTAGAGAGGTAGAAGCAAAGCTAGTAGGAGCTATGAAGAGGGCCAAAGTGACTGCACAGAGGGATAGAGGGCCAGAGAGCTATGTAGAGCATCTGTAAGCTGACGTAGAGCCTCAGAGAGGCGTTGGAGAGAGTTTCATGGAGCAAACTTTTTGAATATTTGCTTCCAAAGAGAGGTATTACTGCCAGATTGATTTATTTGTCAGGTGAGCCAGTTTGGCACCCAGTGTACTAAAAAAAGTTGCTTAATAATAAAACCCTCAGAACTGCTGCATCGGTTTTCCGAAGTTGGGTTTTCCGGGGATGATTGTCCAAAAATAGCAATGTCCCTTGTGTGTTTGTCTATTTCTTTTAGTTGATGATCTGTAGATGGTTGAGACTGCATTGTGTTTATTTCAGTATTTATATGGTTAAATAACTTGTTTAGTAATTAAACAAGTAGGTGAAATAAACCAGATAGTGCAGGAAAATTTCTAACGGGTTAGACTTAGAAATTTCAACACAAAGTTAATGTAAGCATACCCATTTTCTTCATTTTGACAGAAGGGGGCTGCAACCGTACAAGACATGGAGGCTACTTCATTTTCTTGCGAAATTGGCTAATGTGTTGCAAGTCTGGACAGTCAACACTTTTCATTTCAAATTTCGAATTTTTGACTTCTATAAGTGGTCTAGATCATGTAGATAGGTGGCAAATTATTTTAGGAGTTCTATTTAATGTTTATTTGTCAATATTCCATGTTAGTGATGTTTTAGGCTTAGATTGGTTGTAAGGAAAACTACTCCTATTTTTCAGTATATGCACCATATTTTTTATGTATCTAGTTATACGTTTGTTTGGTAAATGATTTCGATCACCTAAGGTAGGATATTGAATCCTTCATGATGTATAAAGAGATCAAAAGCAATGTAAGTGGTTATGTTGGTGAGATTAGAGAAGAAACACTTTTGTGCACTATATTTTTCTGAAAGCTTTGCCAGTGAATGAATGAAATAGAAGGTGATTTGCAAGGATTCCTAGGTCAAAATTTTTCTGGTTTGTGCTCCTTTGATCTTGTAAGTTATCTTTTGTGTTTACATCCCTTAAATGTGTATCTTGTGCTTGGAGAAAACCAGATGTTTAATTCAGAATTCATCTTAACGGTGCTCTGTTTTAGTTTTTCCAAGTTATCAATGTTTTCAGCTTAAAACAGTATTTTAGAATTCATCCATGGTTTGATGCTCTAGTGTGTTGTCTTTCAGCTTTTCTACATTCACCCCCTACAACAATTTGACCAAAATTCCACCACCAAAGTTGCCTACCTTGCCCGCATGGAGAAACCCTCTCTTTTTCCATCTTATAACTAGACAAAAAATTGATTTGACATGACTCCATGCCCAATGGATCTGTCTCTTTTCTCATCAACAAACCTTTAAAAAAATCAAGCCATGTTGAGCTTATTACCTAGCCTAATATCATATTTGTTGAGTATTCTAAGTGAGAGAACCCTCTTTAGGCTAGAAGGGCTAGATTCTGGCCTAAAGTGCTTTGTGGTTACCTCTAGAATTCCTTTTTCAGCCTAGGGAAATCACAGAGTGCTAACACTCTGACAACTCAGCCTCTCTTAAGCAATTCACATTGCTGGGAAACTCAGCCTCTCTGCAGATAAAATTGACCTCGCTCTAACTCTAAGAAACGGGAAATCGCTCTGAAGAATTTCCTCTAGCAACTCTATCTTCAATCATTGTTGAACTCAATCTATTGGTGCCCTCATGCTATCATTGCACCCTTGCTATCACTGCAAATTTGTGTCTCTGATCGTGTTCTCCAAATGCCCATCAATTTCCTCTTATAATCTCTCGTTGAGAAATCAACAGTCGCGATCTAATCTTAATTGATGGCTAAGATCATCTTGACCCCATCTTGAATGGCTAAGATCCCAACTCTAAAAAATGGTAACATGAAATGGCAAAGGTAAGCCTCACTCTTCAACTGTCACATTATCAAAAAATTCTAAAAAAAAAATCCTTTTCTATTTTTATACTAGCTTGTTGCAAATTCCTATTTAACATAGCTAATAATCCTTCAAGAAAAATAGCATAAATTTATATCTTGGCCAAGGAATTGATGTCTTCATTCTTAGGTTTATTTCACTATGTGAAAATTTGGAGACCCAAATCCCTACTGCAACAAACTAATATTACTTCTCCTACTTGTTAATTCATGCAAATTATTTATTGTGTTACTCTATAAATATCGAAGTAAATACGATTGCAGCCTTCACTATTTAAATTATATGCGGAAGCAAGAACTGAGCAAGAAGAAATAACCCCACACACAATTGACACCGTTGTTTTTGGACAAATGTCCCCAAAAAAACCCAATGCGGGAAAACATGTGCAACAGCTAAGGGTATGTATTATTAGGTAGTAGTTTCTGAATACAATCTTTGGATGCCTTACTATCTATCCAATACAAAGAGTCTGACTGACAGAGAAATTAGTGAGAAATACCTCACACTATCGCTGAGGAACCTACACTGATCTAGGCCCTAGATGGTTGGCCCCACACTGGCTCTGTACAGCCTCTGCATCAGCCTCTTTGGGGTCTGCGTCACCTCTTCCATGGATCTTCTGCTCTCAGGAACTTCGTTCCTCTGGCCCTCTGGTCTCACACCCTGACTTTTGGCTTTGGAACTCGACTTCCCAACTGAATCTCAGACGTTCTTTGAAGCTCTGCGAGCCTCTTCTGGATCTCTCTCTGCCTTCTCTGCAATGTATCCTTGGAACGGGAAATTCTCCAACCGAAAAACTATCCCTGCCCCTCACTGCAAGAAATCTCCTCGATGACTTCTCTGGCAATTGTTGCACTGCTCTCTTGAGAAATCAAAGGGCATCCAAAGTTGTATTCAGAAACCACTACTTAATAATATAAAACACTCAGAGTTGTTGCGCCAGTTTTCCTGCATTGGGTTTTTCCAAGCACATTTGTCCAAAAAATATTGTGTCACTTGTGCACCCTTATCTATTTGTTCTGTTCTTGTTTTGGGCAAACTAATTAATTAAGTGAAGGCTGCAGTGTGTTAGCTTCGATATTTACTGTAGGAAACAATAAATAATTTGTCTCAGTATTTAACAGATAGGACAAGTTTAATCAGTTGCTACAATAGGTGATTCAGGTGGGGATTCTCGAATTTTCACATGGTATCAGAGCATTGCAGGTGAAGTAAGAAAGAACGGTACCAAAGACCCAGCACTGAGCAAAAGAGGGAGCTCGGAAAAGATGCAGGAGGCAGCAGTTCGAAACCCTAGAGGGTTTGCGCAGTTCTAGCCAAAGGGCTGGAATTTCAAGGCAGTCTCTCTCCTAGTGAGTCGACGGAGAGAAGGGCTTCCAGATTGAGTTTTTGTCGGGGCAGAAGGAGCAGCGCAGAAGCTTCAGCGTGAGGAGAGCTTGTGGGACGTAGCCTTTTCTGCATGTTGTTTTGCTAGGCAGAAAGACGTCAGAGGAGAAGGAAGGAGCACAATTGAGGGAATTTCTCCTCAGAGGGCTTCTGGCCAAGGCGTCTGAGTTCTCACTTGTTGAGTAGCAACGAAGAGAGGCAAGTCTACAAGCTCCAACAGGGAGTGCATAGGCCATTCTAGTGCTGCAAAGAGGAGAGAGGAGGTCATTCAACAACTCTTGTGGCAAAAATGGCAACCACTGGCTTGAGGGATCAGGATAGGTTGGATGGGGCATCCAACTATGTCATCTCGAAGGCAAGAAGGTCGTTCCTTCTAGATGAGCATGCCCTCAAGACATACGTCGACGGTGTGGTGGTTGTCCCTGCAGATGCAGATCCGTTGAAGAAATACAAGGCTAAGATGGTGAAGGCAAAAAGAATGATCCTCGACAGAGTGAAGGATCATGTGGTCTATCACATTGCTAGCAGAGGGATTGGTAAGGAGATGTGGGACACATTGTCTACGTTATATCAGGGATCTTCCAAGCAGCGAAAGATGTACCTTGAACAGAAGATGAGATCTACTCAGATGCTAAAAGGGGAGCATGTGGATCCATTGCTCACGAACCTTCAGGAGAGTCGTGATGAATTGTTTGTTGTGGGGCATACACCTCAAGATTCAAAGTTGGTTAGACTGGCCCTCAATTTTGTCTTAGATGAGTGGCAAGTCTTTGTCTAGAGTATCCTGGGCAAAGTAGCTTTGCCGAATTGGGATGAGATGTGGGCAGCCCTAAAACAAGAGGAGTTGAGGAGAGACTTAGTCAAGGTTAAAATTGACAGAAGCAACAACAGTAGGTCGAAGCCCAAGGAGGAGGACAAGAATGCATCCCTTGAATCGAAGGGATAACAAGAGCAGCGAAGACATAAGAAGGAGGTATCGAAGATCAAGTGTTTCAGGTGTGGTGAGATGGGTCACTACGCTACAAAGTGTCCTCTCAGGAAGAAGGACAAAGAAGAGAAACATGATCTGAAGGTTGTGCCCATGAAGATCGAAGAGGAGGAGTTCGTCATGACAGCCGAGATACCTCAAGGAGGGAGGTAGGCTGATTTGGCACTGTAGTTCGAAAGAGCTGCAGATGGGCAAGATCCTTGAGGAGCCCACCTCTTGGATCAATTCCTTGCTATGGGAGGCATGATCAGAGGTAGCAAGATGGACTAGTGTTGGATGGTACCAAGGAGTGTCAAAGAAACAGTTACAGTGGCTAGGAGCACAAGAGACTGAACAACACAGAGCAGAGTTGGCAGCAATGCAGATGGCACAGAACAGAGGTCAGCAACAACGTAATAGATTCAAAGGGTCTAAGCAAAGACTAGCAGCAATTAGGCTCCAGCATTCACGTGGTATCATACTGAACACAGTTAGTTCAATAATTTGGGATGTTTTTCTGTTGTTGATGCAGTAGCAACAATAGTTTGCAGTGCAGTAGTAGTTGGTAGTGCCAGTGCCAAAAGCGGCATGGATGCAGAAATTGAGAGGGAGTTGTAGTAGGGATGTAGTCATGACAGTGGCAGGGTCAGCAATAATACACATGCAACATTTGCACAGTCGTTAGTGAACAGGATGTCAGACATCAGCAACACAGAAGGAGATGTTACATAATAGGGTGATGCTTCAGTTGGAGGCATTACTAGAACACATTCCTTGCTAAGAGGGAGTGTTGATTTCTGGTAGCATCGGATGTGCTCTAAGGTCTCATATTTTGTAGGGGGGCTTAGGCACATGTATTCCAAAGAACCCAGAAATCGTTTTGAGAAATTCCACCCAAAAACAGTTGTATTAAAATAATTAATTTTTTTAATGAGACCTTAAGTCTAAACTTAGGAAAATAAAATAATTAAAGGGTATTGATATAAACTGTGGGTGTAACATCTAAAAGAAGATGATGATCAAGCAAAAATGATCTTAGCCATTGTTTAGCTTCTAATCTGAGTTGTTGAATGTCAACGAGGAGATTATTTAAGGAGGTTCAATGGTCACTTGGAAAGACACACAGAGAGAGTTCAGTGAATTGATTTTTTGAAGCAGAGCAGCTGCCGAGAGATTTTCAATAGTGAACTTTTGCAGTGAGGGGCAGGGATAGTTGGGTTGGAGTATCTTCTTCAAGACCCAGGATCAGCAATAGAAAGGCAGAGAGGCACCAGGAGGAGGCAGCGCAAACCCAGGAGGGGTTGACGCTGGGCGAGAAGGGCCCACGCAAAGTTGACGCAGAGCCAGAAGGGCTCACGCAAAGGCAGTGCAGTCTTCCAGTGCAGAAATCCAAAATCTACCACGGAGCTGAGATTTCTGAGCTGGGAGGGCTCAAAACTGCCCTAGGGAGCAGACATTTCCCAATTGGGCTGATGCGGAGCCTATTGAGGCTGACGTAGGGTCAGCGCAGAGATAGCCAGGGACAATTGGTTTAGCTGCCGGAACAGCTAGAATTGTCGGGTAGAGTGAGGTAATCTCACTAAGATTTTCTGCTAGTTTATTTTTCTCTGTAAATTTGTCGAAAGGGCATCCAGAGTTGTATTCAAAAACTACTACTTAATATTATAAAACCCTCAGAGTTGCTGCACAAGTTTTTCTGCATTGGGTTTTTTTGGGGACATTTGTCCAAAAAGTACTGTCACTCGTGCATCCTTCTCTATTTGTTTTGTTCTTGTTTCAGGCAAATTAAGTAATTAAGTGAAGGCTGCAATGCGTTAGCTTCGATATTTATTGTAGGAAACAGTAAATAATTTGTTTCAATATTTAACAGATAGGAGAAGTTTAATCAGTCGCTGCAGTAGGTGATTCGGGTGGGATTCTCGAATTGTCACAAGTATCTTGGTCCCAACTATAAATATGGGACTTAATGCCAATTGGATCATCACAATGTATCCATGTCATATCCAGATCATGCTCAAATAGCTCTCTAAGGAGCTTTTGTATCCTGCCTCACAGCTAGCCATGCTAGCAACATCATGATCAACCTCAGTCATGTTATAGACCTCTCATCCAAGATATCATGTGAGATTGCATACTATAGCAACTTCCAAGTGTGCTTATCAACAACATATCTCAAATATCAACAATACATCTATGCGGATACATATCATAGGATAAATATCTCATTCTCAAAATAGAATACCTCATGCAAATATTTCAAAGCATGCTCAGTGGCAACTCTTTGTAAGTGAAGCAACTCACTCATGAATTTATTCAGGTTCTATGCACATCATACATATACAAATGGATGTTCAAAACAGAACATCAATGCTTCAACCATCGAATGCCATGTCAAGTTCAACAACATCTTGAACTTCAAATTAGAGTATCCAAGCATTTGCAATTTCCATTATTAAAAAATATTTTCCAATAGCTTTGCAATATGGAATTTCTTTCCCAAATTCTAGAAATTGATTCATCATGCCATGATACATCATTCTAGACTTCATAAGGTATCTCCCTCTAATTTAGGTCATCAGAGGCTCATCACCTGTCTCAAGTAGATCTCAGGATATAAAACCAAAACCATAATCAATATCAAAGCCATACCTTGGAACTCATCATCCTGACTTCATCAAATAACTGTCAAATCTAGACATATCTGGATTAGCCTTGATAAGCCAACATAACCATCCTTACATAACTCAATGTTGTACCATCATTAACAAAATCAACTCATCAGAGTTTAGAAGCCAGATCATGAACATTATCAAAGTCATCATTATCATAGTATTAATACTTTCAACTAGGAGACAGGTGGATCTCATATAAAGTCACGACTTCATCATGCCAACAAGTCATGCATTATCAATCTAAACTTGATTAAGTCATTCTCATAATCATAATACAAGTCATCCTATCACTAGGTGCAAATGCATACATCAAGGATGAGTCATGCAGGTTCCATTTTTTCATGCCAAATCGCAACTATCATTACTTCAACCATTTTGCTAAGAACAAGGAGGCCAATTTCCACATACGTCATCATGCCCGCATAGTATCGATATCAGGGCAAATCAACAATTGTCAAATCAGATCACTAGACATCAGTTCAAGTCCAAATGCTATCATAGAGAGATCTATAGTCAAAGCACATCTCAATCATCAATTCAAAGTTATTGTCAAGCATCATGACAAAACACTTTTCATATATACTGGTAATAGCAAATTATGCCAACATAGTAACATATCTATATGTATGTCGCGGTCACCTGCAAACACAAGTTCAGTCTGCATGTTCATGTTATGGCAAACATTCAACCTTTTTCTGCTAGCAGATCTTGTTGTTATCTGCAATACATAAGTGGTACTGACATCATGCACAATACTTCACTATATGATCAATAATTTAACTCAACAACTTCAGAAATCAGTTAACAGTGGCAGAATATATCAAGGACATCATGATTCAGAGTTTAGACAACTTCAGAAAGCTTCAGATGATGGTCAACAACAATCAAACCCCTGATCGCTCTGTTCAGTTTAGCATGAGAGCGACTTTAACTACATGGACATTCTCTAGGCCATCGCATGTGTGCGTCAAGGGACAAAATCTCTTAGATCTGTGACTGTGTCTGGAGCAGAAACCCTAATTTCTGTAAGGATTTCAGATCTAAGGCTCTCCTGCAAATCAATACTGTCAGATACACATAAATCATACTTCAGCAACATAGAATACAAATAGTAATAAGGGTAAGAATCTTGAGAAGAAATTCTCTCTCTGACTGGGGATCTGCATCATTCATTTTCATTCATGTAAGCAACCTGTCTCTAGTAGAGTCATGCAATAGTAGATTTGTTAGATCATATACATATGGCTATCAACGTCATGACATCAATCTTTCATCAAAGGTTAGACTCAAAGCAACAGATAGATGCAGCATCATATCTCAGATATTTTGAACACAATAGCATTTTTTGTCAAGTCATTCCATCAAGTTACTGCATCCAGTTTAACCATATAACATCAAGACAAGACCATAGGCAGTAAAAGGTCTAGAATATCAGTCTTACACTTATACCTCTCACATTAAGGTTATCATGCTTTTCATGACCAATGAGATAAAATTAGGTCATTCAATAAAGCTTTATCAAAACAACAAGAGTGTCAATCACTCTTTCCATATGATTTCATCATGAAAACATTACCAACAAACTCATGTAGGAGTCAATGAAATATCTATATGAAATCCATCATGACAAGTATCAAAAGTATCATTTTCTAGAGCCAAGGTGCTAGCCTTCTTTATAGGATCAAGACATCCAACAAATAGATCATAGATATTAGCCAAACATCAAGTGTATCAATGTATCAACATTAGATAGTCTCACAGAAATCAAGAAGGTTAAAATATTCAACACCAAGTGCATAATTTCATCATAGGAGACATATATCCAAGTCACTGTCATATGCATGTATGAGCCATTAACGAAGAGGCATTCTCATCATACCTTAGGGCTTACCAACCCAATAGCTGAAACACAACATACCATGCATATCTTGTGGTATTCAAATACCTGAGCACCTACTCATTAGACATAGGTCCCTTGAAGCACTTTGTCATCTTTTCATCAAGTACCTCTTTATCTCTTTCCAGATCTACATCTCAAAATGATCCTCAATAAGGATCTACACATCTCATCTCATCAAGGAGGTTAGAAACATCCATATACTCAAATACATATGAAGGAAGTAATAAACATAATCATTAAATCCATAAGTCTAACAAGTAAGAAGCATCATAAGTAAAGAAATACTTATCTTCAATGAGAGGTGATCCTCTCCCTCTTGAACCAATCTTCAAGAGCCATCAATGTCCATGGTCCATATACCTATGTTGCCTTAAAGTATCCAAACAGACCTGCTACGGATTATCCCATCTAGGGCTTCATCAAATCTCCCATAAGTGCTTGAGCATCTTCTCATTGACCATACTATATCTCATATAGTTTCCATAAAACAAGGTTTTCTCTTCAATCTTAACCTCATAGAATCCATCAAACCTAATAATCAAGTTACCTAGGGTTTTCTTCAAACCCTATAATTCTTTTAGGTCTCCACCATCCTCTTCTTGCTTCCATCAATGGTGTCATCATCAGGGTGATCTCCATGGCTTTTCTTCAGCCCAACTCTGATACCATGTTAAATTTTCTTAGGGCGACATTGTTCTTTGCTATGATAGTTGCATTTCATCATTAATACATTAAGTTCACCTCATATCATCATTGCATTATTCAAATCTACACCATAATACATCAGCATATGCAATTACATAGAAAGAAACAACATCATCAATGCAACAAAACATAAAAGGAATAGTAGAAGAAAAGCATGCACACATATAGAGACACTGGGATTGGTCTAAGGCCAGGGCAAAACCCACTATGGGGAAAACCCTTGCAAATCTTCTTCTTCTTAGATCGTGATCAAATGATGCTACAAAAGAGAGTTCAATGACCCATAAATTTGTCTATGCAACAAAATAATAATAATATCTATGAAACAAATCTAATCATGCTAGGAATTAGAACCCTCATATTGATGGTTGTAATGTGTTGTCACAAATTGATGTCAACTGTTGTATATTGTTGTCATTGTGTCGAACACTGTTGTCACTGTCAATGAGCCCAATACATATGTTGGTAGTAGAAAACTAACAAATCAGATCTATAGATCACTGAAGTCAACTGCATCCAAGATGTCAAATCTTAGATCTCAACTTTGGTCCCCCTCATCATGACTGGCTGTGTGTGATTGAAACTCCTTGGTCGCTCTCTCTATCACTGTATGTGAATGATTGTGACTGTAGGGTCGCTCTTAGGAGGTCTTGATGCAAGCAACTACGACACTGAACAACTAAAACACAAATTCGCTCCCTTACTGTTGTTGTGCGAGCGACCGCGATGTCAAGGTCACTCCCAGGGCTACTCCATCCGAGCAACTGGGGACTGGAACCTTCTGATTTGCCTTTGAACCCGGAGTCACTCTCACTGAACTATCTTCAAGCAACCAAAGAGCCAGAGTCGCTCTCTTGCCTACTTTGCGCCTGCGACCATGGACGGAAAACTTCTGTTCTGTGCCAACAACCGAGATCCAAAAGACCCTAACCCAGAGTGAACCTTTCGCTTGTGATTTCGGACCCTTGAGCGAACTCCTTCTATCTAACTTGTGCGAACTAAGACAAAAGAGAAGAGAAGATGTGTACAAATGATATTGAGGTCTCTTTCGTTTATAGGCTTTCCTGAGGATTCACTTGGGGTTAAGGCTGACCCAAGCAGTTACTCATGTGGTTAGGGCCGACCCATTCCATAATACACGTCTGAATAAAATAATTCATAACTCAACTTCCGCTTGACCAAATGAGGTGATTTTTAGGTTGATTTTGGTCCCCTCGAAAAGAGGAATCTAATGCAATCATTATTTCAGTCATTTGAGTTTTCCAAGGTGGAATTTTACCGCAATTGCAAAAATTAACACAAATAGGTCTTGACGGAATATAGCAATGATCCCATGGGCCTTTTAATTGCCATGCAAGGAAGATAGATATCATCTGCCATGCATGACACGTTCTTTGAAGGAGTTGGACCGGAATGCACAAAGGTTGTAGCATTTCTGATTACATTACTAATGATGATGATAATATGTTGAATGTTATAATAATCACTAATGATGATGACAATGTTTATGCTGAATTGATAATGATGATTTGTTTATGTTGAATTCATGATGATGATTATGTATTTTTAGATATAGATTCTAGATTCTAAAAGATGAATGGTAAATATATATATATATATGTCGTTTCCTTGCCGTATCGTTTTTGGATTTTTTGAATATTTGTTGTATCTGTTTCAAACCCCGTATCTGTATCTGTTTCAATACAACTTAGCACAAAAAATTTCAATGACACACAATTAGAGTTATGCCAATAAGATTACTCAAATTCACTAAAGAGACACAATGATATTCAATTATGGATTGAGTGCTTTAGTGTAAAGTCAATGGTCTTAAGAAAAGGAGCTTACAAAAGACAAGCAAACGTTAGATTCCAAATAACCAATGCTTAGCAACCTTCTCCACAGTAATATTCAAAATCACTTAGACAAGTACCAATTAGAATGTAAAGCAATAAGAGCACTTATGTAACTTGTATTCCAATTTTTATGATAGATTTATGACAGCAGCATGCAATATCACTTTAGATCCTCTTTTAGGTGCACAATGATGAGCATATACTAGCCAACTATGAGCAATGAAAATCCAAAAGTCACACTAATCTTGACAATATGAAATCTTAGATCTTTAGGCCTCTTATCATGCAATTCTCAGTATTGTATCAGATCTTATCACACTTATTATGCAAAGATAGCAGTCAATGAAATAACTAGATCTATGCCAAATGAACAATGCCCAATTTGACTAAGTGACTTGCCAATGTGTTAGATAGTTCATCAAATTATTTTATGCCACTTAGATGTGTTTGTTATCACTGTCAAGAAGAGATATGACTGTTGTAGCAAAACAGAGATATGAGCAAGGGTTTAGAAGTCAAACCAAAGGCCTTGGGGCCTTGAAGATCACTTGCCCAACTTGTCCAATCTATCCTCAATGAATGTGGCACCTGAGAACACAAATATATAACCCAAATTCTATGCAAAACCACCAAAGTTTACCTCAGAATATCACACCCACAAAGGCAAGGAAAGGGAAAAATGAGGCAAAGGAAGAGGGTGAATGAGGGAGGAGCAAGCCTCCCAGAGGCTACGACTAAGTACAAAGGCCTAGCCAGGCCTGCGACATAAGGGAATGAGCCCTAAGGGGCTCACGATAGGCCCAAGAGGGTTTCCGCTAGGCTTGAGGAAGGGTCGAGATGCCATAAAGGGTTGCGGCCTAGGGTTTTAAGGCCCTAGGGGCCTTCGACAGGCTTAGGAAGGGAGGCTGAGAGGACTAGGCCTTACAACCAGGCCTCAAATGACCATGGTAAGGGGGATAAGGCCAGGCCAAGGCATCCAAATTCCTCTCACTGCAATGACATCTGAAGTTACTTGACTGTAACCATCCACCAAAAACAGAGATCCGAATTGTGGGATGAATGTACTAGAGGTCCGAGCCCATCACTGTTCTTTCCATCCGAAAATATCCAAACTGTTGACAGTGATTACCCTCCGAAAATCTCAGAATAATCCGAATTCTCTTACTGTGCCAAGGATCTGAATTTATCTCTGTTTTATCCATACGAAAACCTCAGAGATATCATCGAACTGTTGACTATACTTCATCATCGAAACTTTAGAAGAAGTCCGAACTTGTCTTCTATTACTGCCGTTAGGGTATGGCTAGACCAGCCTCAACTGTGTCTTGATGTTTCCTCCATGGCTGTAATTTAGGGCTGCGTGTAAGGCCTTCACCTTCACTGCGTTTAGGGCATCATCCAATGTATATCTTAGGTGTCCCTCCTTCTCCAAAAACCCAAGACGTGGAGAGGAGGAGAACACATGAAGAGGATATGAGATACAAATGATTTCAAGTCCTATATATATATACTAAAACGTAGATGATGAATAGACACGACTATTGGGCTTCTGAGCCTACTCAAGTTGCTGGTCGGCTTGATAATAATTCCATAATCAAAATTAATTCATATCTCCATAAATACTTATCGGAATCGGATGATCTTTAGATCGATCCTACACCTCTCGACGAGAGGGATCCAATAAAAATATCAGCTGCCATAAATAAGCTGACCCACATGGAGTTTGGCCCTAGTTGCCAATTTTAACAACTTGGTATATCTTGTACACTTGTTGTAGCTTGTCCATTCTCGGTTGAAGGACAAGCTCAACTTGGTCTCTATATGCCAAGTCTCTTTTTGCACTAACAATTCGTTTGCAAGTGTTTTCAACGGACAGGTTGCCAGCTCTGTTGGAGGGCGAGGACTTCTTCGGCGAGAATAGTCACCTCCAAGGATACCAAGGGTCCCACATGTTGTTCAAGCCAGCAAGCTCATTAGACACCAAAAAAAAGGATTTACTCAAGTGGGAGTTTCTGGAGCCCTTAGCTTAGTTTCTATTTTGAAAAGTTAAAGCAAATTTTTCTCCTTTCATTTAAAGCATTTGTCTTCATCATGAAAAATATAAAAAAGGAAAAAATTATTTTTGTTGCCAGATTCAGTTGTTTTCATGTTATATCTTTTACGCTGAGATCTGAAGTTTTCAAGTCGAGATACGAATATGATATCTAGTTAATGGTTTATAACTCGTGGTGGTTTCATGCATTCATCTTTCTTAAATCTTCAGTTGCTGGATATCATTTGGTTCATTCTAAGAGCACTATGATTTAGCTAATGACAAATGACTGTTGTTCACGTTTCACGTTTCTATATCATTTAATAAGTAATCGTCTTAATAATGATCTCTCAAGGCGCTGGTCTGCTAACTGATCAAATCATTTTAGTGCTTATCTTAATCGTGTCTCGTGTCTCCCAACCAACTGGTCAACAGTTGGTCTTCATCATCTCTCAGGGTCTACCCCCCTTAGCCGCGGGAGACAGGCTTAAACGGAGGGATCGGGGATCAGAGTGACAGCCCTGGTCTGAGCGTTGTCGTGCCAATCCGCGCGACAACAGAACCCATTAAAAATATTAATTATTTTAATATCTCCTTCACCGAGCAGAATTTCCCCAAACCATTTCTAGGCTTTGGAGATCTCATGTAATAAACCTCTCCACCAATTTTCATGGCTAGAGGACATCTGGATCTACCCCAAATCAAAACCAATGCTACCCAAAAATCAACGGGTAGCAGTACAGTTGCAGCAGCAACACAATGTTGGTGGCAGCAACAGTGCAGAAAGGAGGTGCTTCAGAGACAGAGCAACATGCAGCTGGACATTGTTGCTAGAGCACTTTCCTCGCTAAGATGGAGTGTTAGTTTTTGGTAGCATCGGATATGCTCTAGCCATGAATATTGGTGGAGAGGCTAAGGCACATGAGTTTTAAAGAACCGAAAAACAATTTGGTGAAATTCCACCCAGATTGTATTTTATTAAAATAATTAATATTTTTAATGGGGTTCCTAAGTCTAAACTTAGGAAAATTAAAATATTAATAGGTATTAATCAAAATATAGGTGAGAATGATCTAGAAGGCGGATCAAGTCATGTTTTAATCTTAGACGTTGATTGGAGACTCAATCTCAGTTGTTGAAGTTGGTGGGCTCCAGTATTGCAGCAATAATGTTGCAACTCCTGGGACTCCTTTCTTTATTTTTATCAACCCGATAGTTCGTAACAAACTTGGAAGTGACGGTGTTGTATGCACAAGTACCAGCTCTTGCTGCAGCTGTCACTTGGTCAGCGGGCAGAAGTCCGCTAGGGGCACAAGCCAACATCTATGAGCTTGAGAAGAAGCTTGTTAACTGATGGATGGAAGCTAGTCTCGAAGGAAGCTAATCTATTTGCGAAAAGAGATTGAAAAACTGAAGGAAAGAGCAAACCCTCGCAAACCCTAATTCTACCAGCTAGTCCTACTGACGCAAAGAAGAAAATGCAAACTACTGAAAGAGATGCCATTACTTCTATGAAGGTAAAATACATGTGTCTAGACCATAGTTTTAAAATTCGGTTGATTCGAAACGGAAACGGCCGAGTTGATCCGTTTCATTGCCCAGAAATATGACTCGGTGGAGGAGACAGTTCGGGAGGCCGAGTCAGCCATGACTCAACCAACTCAGCCATTTCCACATCTACTCGGCCGAGTCATTAAATCCGGCCAATCACCCAAAGAAACAGGGATTTTTCTAAATTTTCTTTAACTATTTAACATTTAGCTGATTGTTGGGGACTCCAAGGTGTTTTCTAAATTGGTTAAGTGCTATTTGGGGTCCATTCCCCTCTCCTAGTATTGATATGCTATTCAAATTTCATGGTAATATTAAATTATTAAAGTAAAAGTGACATTCTCCTTAATCTTCATTTTCATCCTTTTACTTAAATTTTTAACATTACCATGAAATGACTCAGGATGTTTGAGAGTGGTTTCGGCCTCATTGGATTTCATATGGAGAAAAAATTTTAGATTTCATTCAAAATCCAGCAGACTTATCAATTTTTCAGGATTTCAGGATTGGAGGATTGCAATGTTTCCATTGAATTTTGTCATGTATTAGGATATGGAACTCGTATTTAATCAAGAGCACCAATCCCTCTATGTACCTTAATGTTAGTGACATTGGTTGTCGAACTCCTCCGGGATTCGCTCCCAAACCAGGAGCTTCTAAAAATGTCACTCCCACTCCGGTTTTTGCTCTCGCTCCCCACTTTCACTCCCATTCCCAAGTAACATTGAGCCAGATGATGTTGGCAACTCTAGCAGTTGCCAGTAGTATTGGTCACAAAATTTTGTTGTAGAGGCCATTTATAGCCTCCTTCGTTATGTGTTTTTGTTTTGATCTCTATATCAACATCGTGTATGTATTGGACAATGCATTGGGTGCCACTTTGATATAATGGATATATTCATGAGCCTACTTTGATCATATGTTGTCTTCTATCTATATTCTAATGTTGTCCGTTTGGAAACATGAATGAAAATCTTTAAAATTATGTGTTTTTATAAAAAATAAATATTTAATGTATTTTTTACAACGATCGAGTCATTGAAATCGAGTCGGCCGAGTTGATACCGAGTCGGAGTTGGAGTCGACCTTCGGCCGATTCGAAGTCAAAGTCGGAGTTTTAAAACATTGGTCTAGACTACCTCTATCTGAAGAAAACATCTTTTTGTATTTTTGATTAAGTCGTCAGTTTCATCATGCATATGCTTTCACTGTTCTTGACTGTGCAGGGGTGGATCAATGAGGAGAAATGCTTGGAAGAGGTCAGGAAGGTTCAGAGAGGGTCTAAGGAATCCCTAACACCCTTCCAGAGAGTTTCACAAAGTTTGGCTACCAAGAAACCTCATTTGTGAGCTTCTACAGGAAGTCTACAGGGGTTCTACAAGATGTTCAGGAATTTCTATAGGATGTTCAGAAATTTCTACAGGATGTTTAGAAATGGGATTTTGGAGGATGGATGAGTGAGGAAAGATGAAGGAATGGATATGGAGGTAGGATAGGGGTCTGAAGTGGCCCAAGGATTGGTGGATGGAGTGGTGAGAAGGTATAGATGGCTGAATTGGCTCAAAGAAGGCTGAAACAATGGTTGCACAAAAAGGTAGGGTTACGTAGGCAAGAGGACAAATGTGAGACGAGGAACCCAGTTAGGAGATGGAACAGATGACTCTGATGAAGCTTGGGTGGATGAAAAAGTGGTGGATATGCTCTGCACCGTGGACTTTCAACTGAACCAATAAAAACTTGCAAGTGATCAAAGTCCTAGTTAATCTAATCTAGCTAACAATAAAGTGAATGAACAACAGCTTTATTTGAAAGGGGACCATATATATCAACTATGCAATGAAACATTTCAAAGATCTGAACATGTAACCAACTTCTGCAAATGAAAACAGTACACTAATGATTGCATGGCAAAGCAAAAATAATGTTTTTGTTTGGGACAGCAAGGTTACTTCAATTCCAGCCCCTGATCCAATGAGGAAGAGGTGAAACCAAAAGTGTTTGTTGGCCCTTTTTCTGGAGCTTTTTCCCTGTTATTATCCTACCAACCTATTCTAAACATCTGAAGCATTTCTAACCATAAACAGTGACCTAGTTAATCAACACAACTTAATCTGCCTAACAGAAATACGTTTGCAAATGCATAAAAGGAAAAAACAATGATGCATAAAGGAAAGATAATAGTACATGAAGGAGGCCCCTGGCTCTCAGGTTGGGCCCAACCCTGAGAGCTACGGCTCCTATAGAGAACTCAGAGATGATATAAAATAGGACTGCTTATCATTATCAAAAAATGGTCATCAATCAAAAGTTATGCCAAAATGGCTACAAGAAACGAGCTGAAAGTGACAGCACTGTAGTGCAACAAAAATGCAATGGTTTCCAAAAGTCCCTTACAAAGGCTGAGGCCTTCTCATTTATACACCACGAGGGCCCTAGCAGGCCTCCTAAATCTAGGGGACTTGGCTGTCCCAACTGTTAGTAGACAGTCCCTTTTCCAAAATCTGCTTGGCTGCCTTCAAGATCCGTTTTGGTGGCCTGTGAGCTCGGAGTTGAGGGTGGAGATCCCGAGGAAGGGTTATTTAATGTCAGAGACAACCCCCTACGAATCCTCACCTCAAGCTTGGTTGTCACCTAGCCCATGAGTGCTCGGTTTTGCTCCAACATGTGTCCAAAAACCTGAAATAAGCACATGTTAGCCACCTAGGAAGAGTGACCACCCTTATTCGTACAGATGACATAAACATACTAAAAAATAATGCATAATCTATGAAAAATGGAGGATTGAACAAGGACTGAACAAGGATAATTAGGCAAAATGAGCCCAATAGGTTACCCAATTTGGGGCTTATCAGAAGTCTCAACGAGAAAAGTATAAGGAAACTTGGGGTTCATTTAGAAACACACACGGAGAGAACAAATTGATCTTGAGTTCGATTTCTGGGGCTAGGAAGCTGAGAATTCAAACTAAGTGATCAGTTGCAGCATAGGGGTGAGGATAGTTCGAGAGTACTAACGGAGAGAAGCTACTGGAGGCAACGCAAAAGCTAAGTGGATTGACGTTGGGCCAATCTGGGCCCACGTAGGCCTGATGTAGAGCCAAAAGGGCCAATGCAGAAGCAGAAGCTACCCTCCACGCAGAAAGCAGTAACTGTCAGAACAACCGGGAAGGTTGACGCAGAAGGCAAAAGAGAGAGCGCAAAGTTGATGCAGAGCCTGTAAGGCTGACGCGGGGCCTACGCAAGGCCAGCATAGAGATAGCCAGGGTTAGCCAGCTTTGCTGCCGGATCAGCCAGACTCTGCCAGGTAAAGTGAGGTAAAACTCACTCAGTTTTTCCGCCATTGTATTTTCTCTGTCACTAGTTTGTCGGGAGGGCAACCAACATTTGTATTCAAAATCACTGCTTAATAATAGAAAACCCTCAGAGTTGTTGCACTAGTTTTCCTGCATTGGGTTTTTCTGGGGACTATTTTGTCCAAAAATAACAGTGTCCTATGTGTCTTGTTCTTTGTTCAATTTTATGTTTCATGTAATTAAATATTAAAGTAGTGTAGGTTGCAGAAGTAACTTGCTTTAGTATTCAAAGAATAACTTTATGAATATATATTAAAATCAAGTAGGTGAAATAGATTCAGATTTGCTGCAGTAGGGGTTCCTTGAAGTAGATTCAGATTTGCTGCAGTAGGTGTTCTTTGTAATATATGAAGTATTTCGTCAAACAAAAACACATTATTTGTAGATCTCGTTGGCATGTTGGCACTAAGTTACTGCTAACTGGCATGTACTGACTACATAGAGCTTATCTCTGTCCTCTTAAAAAGGAAATGTGAATTTCTCTGTGGCTCTTATGAAAGGTGACTAGATTAATTTAATTTCAGAATAATACATTCACTGTAGCATCAGCCTTCAGAAAGCTTCCTTATAAAGATAGGCCTTCACCTGGCTTAGAAATCTCTCATCCATATTTAGGGTCAAATTAAAAGTCATCTTTCTTATTGACCAATACATAACAGATTTGAAACTAGTTCAGGATTATAAATACATTTTCAAAATATACCTGTTACTGTTTCCAGGACGGACTTTTATCCCTTCTGAGACAAGGCTTCCACAAACTGCAGCAAGCTGAGCTGGCTTCAAACCAACTAAAATCTTGTTTCTGATAGCCATTGCCAACCAAAGCTCATTTGCTCCACGAATTCTTGATGCTGTTTGTCCCAACGGAAATAAGTATTGTGTATTTACATCTAATGCCCCTGCTTCATGTAGAACTTTTCCAGCCTGTATTACTTGCAATATGTGAGTAAATGAAAATTGTATTATATATTAATCTGATACAAATTAAGATGCAAATTGATTTAAGATCTAAACATATCTAGTGTTTAATACTCATATTTATGTTTATGGAAAAGAACACATACATTTCTAATGATATTTGCAGATATAGTTCAACACAGAGGCAGAGGAAATGAAATAAATCCATCCCAATGATCCAGGTCAACATCCATGATAAAAGCGACTATCAGAATGCTCCATATTTGCTCTAATTGAGGCAATAATTTTTCATAGTGATTAACATAATTATGAAACACTTGCACCTTTACACTGTAATTTAGCTTAACCCTGTTGCTTCTTTTACTACAAGGAAAGTAGCTGCAATTACTCAGAATTTTCACAATTTCTATTCTAGTATATTTACTCATAAGGAAAACTGTTTATATATAACCAGATTATCAGGAATATTTGATCCCAGATTCAACCGTCATATTTTATATCACTATCTTCATTCCATCATGTACCATAGTTACCATCTTCTTATGTCAAGACAAACTTAATGTGTACAATATATGACACTGATTACTAGACCTAATTACAACAATGATGGGAACCACCTGCTAATCTTAGTAATATTGTGGATTGGCCAACATGTCTACAAGCTCCTTTGTAACTGCACATGAGTAACTACACTCTAACTAGTGGAGAGTAAAAAGTAATCAGCAATTTTTTTCTATTTGACTTTCAGCCCTAGGATAATGCATGCAATCTGGCATCAAAGAGCACAGAAGTAATCAACTATTTTTTTCTATTTGACTTTCAGCCCTAGGATAATGCATGCAATCTAGCATCAAAGAGCACAGAGACACAATTCACATTTCCACCCTATAAGCTTCTTGTTGACCTTCATTGTTACTAGAGTACATTGTTGGCTCAGGATGTAGTAGAGATTCCACTACCATGATGGGAATTTGCAGTAAGATTTCTTCCTTTTAGTTTGTAGTTTTCCATCTTTGTGCTTTCCCTGTTTGGTTTTCTGTTTTGTCAACTTATTTTCCTTATTTGGGCAAGTCATATTTAGAAGTAGAGTCCAAGTGTTGCATGGCGCTTCCAATAATATTTTACATCCTAAACATGTACCAATGTTATCAGAACCACACTGGTGACTGAACCAGTTAACCCATAAAAGGGGACCATGAATAAAACAGAAAAAGGCTAATCAAGGGGTTTGGAAAAACAAAAGCAAGGGAAGGTTACTCAAGCAACTAAGTGCTCCCTCTACATAAGTGCTCATGGATAGTGGTTTTACATAACCTAGCATAAGACTATGAGACCCTTCATTAAGTAAACCCCAGACCACAACACCTATCACTTGCAGTTATCATTTGAAAGGGTCGACCTAGGAACTCCCCTTAGGGTTGGAAGCACCTGATAGCGACATATGATAACCCTCCCATACCTAAGCTTGGAAACTTGTATACAATCATAAGCTAGTAAGACATTTGAACATGGTACCTAGAGTGAAGCACTTTGATGGCTTTGACATTAAACATGGTCCACCTTGATGCTCCCATGTTTCCTGAACCCATGATGTTGATCTAACTTGATTACTTGAATATGTCCTAGATAGTATTCTAGGAGCAGGCAAGATCCTGTGAGGGATGATGAAGATGCTTCCCGGTACCTCATAATTGATGTTGTCCACCTTCCAAGATGATGTAGGGCACTTCATAGAAGCAATGTTTTTAAACTCGGCCGGCTCAGAACCGACTCAGCCGAGTTGGTCCGAGTCAGCCCAAAAAATTTCAACTCAATGGTTGAACCAGTTCGGCCAGCCGAGTTAATACTGAGCTAGCCGAATCATTGCATGACTAGGCTAGCTCAGTATTAACTCAACCGGCTCGGCCGAGTCCGTATCAACCCGACCGGGTCAAGGAAAGCAGCCAGTGAACCCCCAAAAACGCAATTTTTTTTTCATTTTTTATGTTTTTTCTTAGTGTGGGGGACTCCAAATGGTTTTATTAATTGGTTTTTTGGTCTTTGGGGTCCATTCCCCTCTGATTTATCAATTTTTCAGGATTTTAGGATTGGGGGATTGCAATGTTTCCATTGAATTTTGTCATGTATTAGGGTATGGAACTCGTACTTAATCAAGAGCACCAATCCCTCTATGTATCTTAATGTTAGTGACATTGGTTGTCGAATTCCTTCGGGATTCGCTCCCAAACCAGGAGCTTCTGAAAATGTTACCCCCGCTCTCGTATTCGCTCTCGTTCCCCGCTTTCGCTCCCGCTCCCAAGTAACACTAAGCGAGAGGATGTTGGCAACTCTAGTAATAGCCAGTAGTACTGGTCACAGACTTTTGTTGTAGAGGCAATTTATAGCCTCCTTGGTTATGTGTTTTTGTTTTGATCTCTATATCATCATCATGTATGTATTGGACAATGCACTGGGGGCCATTTTGATATAATGGATATATTCATGAGCCTACTTTGATCATATGTTGTCTTCTATCTATATTCTAATGCTGTGTGTTTGGAAACATGACTGAAAATCTTTAAAATTATGTGTTTTTATAAAAAAAAATATTTAATGTATTTTTTACAACAACCGAGTCACTGAAATTGCACCGGTCGAGTCGATACCGAGTCAGGGTTGGAGTCAAAGTCGACCATCGGCTGAGTCAGAGTCAGAGTTGGAGTTTTAAAACATTGCATAGAAGACATTGGGCACTATTTGAGAAGTGTTTCCTATGATGATGACTTGGCATGGATTTTGAGACCCTCCTCTAGCATCAAGAACCTGGATGTTAACATTATGACCTAGGGTGTTTTCTTGTGAGTATGCTTTGCCCCTGAAATGACATGACAACTCCATGTTCGCATTGCACCTTCTTCATGGACATTTCACTTATCATGATGACAATGGATGATCATGATGACATGGGACCCCTTTGGAGAGGATTTGGCACTTATTTGGCACTTTCTACCTTGATAACATGATACATTAGCATGAGGACATCACCCTAGTGTTGAATTTGTAAATATGGTCGGTCTTCATAATCTATATTTGGCCACTTGATGTACTTGTATTGATTATGATAAAAGCATGTTTTAAATGCTAGAGTCAAAAGAAAATTTATTTTGAGTCAAAGTCCCATTGCGACTTTTAAAAGAAGAAAAATTGAATTTTTGAATTGTAATTTTTGGCTCCAAATGTTGTCAAGTCAGCTTCCCTCCAAGTCAAGTCAATCCAGGGTAAAGACACACCCCATTGACCAAGCAAATCACTATATAAAGGCAGCGCGACCTTATTTCTCTTCCACCAATTTGCATCTCTCTATCAAGCAAGTTTTTGGGCAAGCAAGCGAAGGACAAGCAAGACTAAGAGGATGAAAAATAAGGACGAAATCATCTCTCCTATGTCTCTCTTCTAGCTCGCACGTGTGGATAGTCTCTCTCTCTCTGCAATTAGCATATTTTTGGGCAGTTCTGTTGTTGGGTACTGAAATTGTGGGCAGTGGCAGGGGCCAAAATTCTGGGTCAGATGAAGCAAAGCGAAATTCTGGATCAGATTGGGAGGCTTGACTTGGAGGGGTTGACCACATTTGACCATAGATCTAGTTGTGTCTCTTGTTGAACAGAAGAATTTCTCTATTGAAAAGGCTGTTGGGATTTTTTCCCTTGGTGGGTTTTCCCAAGATAAATCTTGTCCTCTCTTTGTGCATTGTTTTTGTGAAGCGATTGTCCTGAGAATCCGAGATATAGAAAGAGAAATAGGGATCAAGCAAATATTGTCGAAGAAGGATCTCCAAAGAAGAACATGACCGAAGAATCAGAAATAAAAGACTTATACTACTAAGTCCCTCTACTATAAGTTTTTGAATTGTTTTGTATTTTGATTTTTAGTACTTATAGGTTTAACATGCTTTGGAAAATCATTTTTGAATTGTTTTGTTAAAGTTACAGGTATCCCTCGAGATTGGATTAAGACGAAGCCCTCACCATTTTCCAAAATTAAGTATCTTACTCCTTGTATTATCTTTTATATTTGGTTTTCCTTTTCCTATCTAAATGTGTTTGTATTAGATGCTAATAACATTTCTTTTCATATTTTCCTTGTTTAAGAAAAACTTCTTGATATGCTCAAGGGCTATGGAGAAGATCTCACAAAACAAAGCATGACAGAAGTTCTATTGATGTCCTATAAGGTTTGTTTAGAAAACACCTTAAAGGTATGTTTTAGACCATAGGTCGTGTTCTCTTCGTGATAAAGGTATATTCATTCATTCAAATAAATCTGCTTTATATTACTAATAAGTATCATGTCTAGGACTTTTGAATTTTAAACAATCTTATTTGGGAGATTAATCATTAGATTGAATCTACCCTCATTAAAATCATCATGTTTCCGGAACCCTAAAAGGTTCTACGTAAAACCCTAACCTTAGGGTATGTCAATGCTAATGTCAAAAATCCTAGCCTACTTAAAGTTACTAATAAAATCTAGAAAATTCTACTGTTTTGATGTTTGGGGTTTCGATGGTAATATCATAATTGAAGTTTTAGTATTGTTATGGAAACCCTAGTCCTTTAGGGTTGTGTACTCCTAGACCTTGAGGCTTTGTAAATTATGGTTTATGAGTAAAACCCTTATGTATCGAGAGGAATGAAACCATAGGTGTATGTGTGTTTGTCTGATCAAAACCCTAGCCTAATCAAGATTGTTATATATCTGACTTTAAATGTATTGATATTTGTGTCTTAGGCTTACCTAATGGATATTGATATGCTTGTGCATGATTATGAAATCCTAGATATGCATATGTGCTAACCAAATTGTTGATGCACATAGTATGTAAATTCTAGGGTTTG
Source organism: Pinus taeda (assembly GCA_000404065.3). Taxonomy (NCBI): domain Eukaryota; kingdom Viridiplantae; phylum Streptophyta; class Pinopsida; order Pinales; family Pinaceae; genus Pinus; species Pinus taeda. The sequence continues at coordinate 211,772 of APFE030765353.1, forward strand.
TAACTAAGCCCTAGTAGAAGTTTGATATTCTAGGATATGGTGATAGTGTTTCCATTATGATGATAAAATCTAAGGTTCACAACAAATCCTAGTAGAAGTTGATCATGTTGTTGAAACCTTAGATTGTGTTGTAATTGGTTTTGATCATTGATATCTAAGCCTTTTTGTCTTAAAGATGGAATCTAGGGTTTGCATTAAATTCTAGTAGAAGTCTAACATATGAATTATGAAAGTTGTTAGATGCATTGTTGAATTGTACTTGTTTGAGTTGCTTCTAGGGTTCGCAATATGTCTAAAAGAGTCTGTCATATCTCTAAAAGAAAATATTGAGGCCTTAGATATAATGAAGACTGATATCTTGAATGAGTTGCAAAGAGTCTTGATGATGAAGTCTAGGGTTTATGACAAAACCCTGGCAAGAAGTTGAAGTATAGAAGTATGTGTCTCTTGTTGATTATGAACCTAACTAAGTTTAGGTATTTGATATCTAAAGTCTAATTCTTCCATTATTGTATGGTTTTGATATAGTTAACTTCATGCTTCTATATATATGTATTTGATTGTACATGTTGTTGAAAAGTGCAACTTGGATCGGTCTTCATAATCACATGTAATTATGATTTTATGTAATGAGATGTAAAGAGGAAAAATAAAATTATTGTATTGCTTGCTTCATGGGTTTCACCATTCACGAGCAAGAGATTTTATTTTTGAGTCAAGACTCCCATTAAGAGTTTTTAGGAATTATTTGTCATCTAGTCATAAAAGGGTAGAGTCATTGTCATGTAATGAAGTCATGTTACACTTTGTAAATGGTCAAAATTGTCTATGTAAAGTATCCTCCAAGACCTTGTCACTTATCCTCTTCAAGTCGGCCTACAATGATGGAAGAACTTGCTAGAAGTCGGCCTAACTACTTGTGATCATGTCAGCCTAAAAGACATGAGGAAAGGTGTATATATAGCCAAAATCGGTCTCACTTAGAGACAAGCAACTTGACAAGTAATTCGATCAAGAAGAAGTATGAAGGAGAGCCCAGCAACAAAAGTGCGAAGATGGATAGCGAAGGAGGTTTCTTCTGGGTATAGCGAAGGAGACTTTCTTCTGGGGTCAACGAAGGAGAGTTACTTTTGGGTATTGTGAAGGAAGGATTCTTATGGGGTCTACGAAGAAAGGGTTCTTCTGGAATACTTGTTTTGGGTGGCGAGATAGAGATCAAGACTAGAGACCGCGATTCTCTACAGGAAGTCAGTAAGATCATAAAGACTGAGATTCTCTAGGAGAAGCCAAGAAGAAGCAGTGTGAAGGATAGAGACCAGGTTTTTCTAGAAGGGGTTGACGAAAGCAGTTTGAGATCAAGAAGAAAGTCGAGAAAGGGAAGAGGCAAAGCATTAAGGTTTGTGACAAGGTTGTTGGGAGGATACTAGAGTCAAGGGTCTTTGTCGTGGTCTTGTTACTCATCAATTGAAGATATAGAAGAAGAATTTTGATCGGGTTTTCGTCTCAAGAGGCGAGAGCTTTTGGCCCTAGCTGACAAGCCTATATATTGTGTCACTTATCTTTTATTGTGCATATTGGTAATTGTCTTGATGAAAAGAACACAATAATAATATAACAAAGAAAATACTATAACCTAAGAAGAAAAAGTTTATCACAAGCAATTATCAAGCAGAGAAATCTTTTAATTATTCTTACCCTCGATTTCTCAACATGGAATCAGAGCTAAGGTGTTGAAGTCAAGAAGGGGCATTCAAGCAAGTAGACACACAAGAATCGAGTTTCAATAAAGGCATCTAAGCAAGTCGAAGGTTATCAAAGCTAAAAATCAAGATCTACATTATAGAACAAAACCCTAGATCAAAAAAGCATTCTACAACATCAAAAGTTTTGGATCCTTTAGACATCATCAAAAGACCACAAAGACCCTCATCAAGTTATCTACAAAGCAAGGTAGCTCGAAGGACTTTAAAGACGAAGATCACATCATCTTGGAGAGAGTTGAAACCCTATAAGCAATTATGATCTGCACTACCAAGGAAGTGTTTTTTTTTGGTAGCATTGGATGTGCTCTAAGCCTCAAAATTTGCAAGGAGGCTTGGACACATGTATTCCACAATACCATAAATCGTTTTGAGAAATTTTACCCAGAGACAATTTTATTAAAATAATTAATTATTTTTAATGGGTGCCTAAGTCTAAACTTAGGAAATTAAAATAATTAAAGGGTATTAATTAAACTGACGGTGAAACTTCTCGAATAAGACGAGAATCAAATCAATATGATATGAGCCGTTTCTTAGAATCTAATTTGGGCATTTGATTACTTAACTGAAGGATTATAAGAACTTCAATGGGCATTTGGAAAACACATCGTGAAGATACTCAGTTACCCAAGTAAGATCAATTTTCTCACTGATCGAAGTTCAGCAAGAGGAGATCGAATCAGAGGGAGAATTGCAGGTGAGAAGGAGAGAGAGCATTAGCATCAGTCAAGAGTGCAGGAGCAGAAAGAAGACGCGGAGCAGAGGAGAGACAACACTGAGGCTGTGACTGCGTAGCCCCTACGCAGAAGCTGACGCAGTGAGACGCAAAGGGGGCAGTAGTGTTGATTTGGAGTAGCATTGGATGTGCTCTAGCCACGAAATTTAGTGGAGAGGTTGGGGACATGAGATCTCCAATACCCAAAAAGGGTTTGTGCAGATTGTAAACAGTTAAGAAGATATTAAAATAATTAATATTTTTTATGGAGTCCCAAGTCTAAACTTAGGGAAATTAAAATATTAATGTGAATTAATATGAAACTGTGGTAGAATGGTCCAAAAGACATGGATCAAGCTAGATCTAATCTTAGCTATTGATTAGGAACTTAATATCGGTCGTTGATATGTCAACGAGAAAAGTATAAGAGGAGGCTTGAGGGTCACTTGGAGAACATATTAGAGTGATCAGTCGTTCTATTCTCTAGAGCGGGGTTTGAGAAGAGAGATAGAATTAGTGATCGAAGTTGCAGCTGAGGGGTATTGAGTACAGAGAGGCAGAGAGGCAGAGATAGTACCGACAGAGCAGCCAGGGCTCACACAGGGCCATGCAGAGGCAACCAAGAGCTGCGCAGTGCTTTAAAGAGGCCAGTGTTGCTGACACAGAAGGCCAGAAGGCTGATGCAGACCTATTCAAGGTGACGCAAGGCCAGTGTTGGGCAGAGAAAGCTTGACGCAGTCCAGAAAGGCATATGCTGAGGTTTCTGGGGCAGATAGGTACTGAGGAGTTGCCAGAAGGTTTATCCGAGGTTTCATCCAGAACATTTGTCTCAAACTGAGAGGTATTACTGCCAAGGAAATTCTTTGTTGGGTAGGCCGAATTTGGCACCCAGATTGTACTCTGATATTGCTTAATAAGAAAACCCTCAGATAGCTGCACCGGTTTTCCCACATTGGGTTTTCCGACATTGGTCCAAAATAATGGTGTAGTTCGTGTGATGTTTATTTTCCTCCAGTTGGTTGATCTGTAATATGTGAGCATGCATAGTGTTTTATTCAGTATTTACATTGTAAATAACTTGTTAAGTAACAGAACAAGTAGGTAGGAATAAATTAGATAAAGTGCATGGAGGGTTTCTAACTGGTAGACTTAGAAACTTCAACAAGCAGGTCCTCTCCAGAGTCAGAATCTTACTGAGAAGCGTGAGAATATCGTTTGTAAAATTTCTCACAAAAATTCCTCTTCTATTCTACTGGTTGTATCTTGTACATAAGATTTTTGTTGAAGATCAATAAAGAAACCCTCATCTGCTGCACTAGTTTTTCCACGTTGGATTTTTTCAGGGACAGTTGTCCAAAAATAACAGTCATTGTGATTATACTTGTGCTGGTATTTTTCCTTGAATTCACTTTCCACAGTATTTTAATTGTGCAGGCTGTAGTAGAATTTATTTCGATATTTGCTATAGAAACACTATGAATAACTTATTTCTGAAATAAGAAGTAGAAGAAATAATATCAGTCACTGCAGTTGGATTTCTATTTAGAAATTTTCAAATGGTAGTGGAGTTGAGTTAAGCAAGAGTGCAGACCAGAAGACCCAGCGTTGAAGAGAAGAAGGGAAGTCGAAGTATTGCGAAGGCAGCAAATCGAATCCCTAGAAGGATTGTGCAGTCCAAGCCAGAAGGGAAAGATTTTCGTGCAAGATCTCTCTCTAAGTGAGTCGACAGAGAGGTAAGATTTCCAAATCGAAATTTGTTAGCGGCAGAGAGCAGCGCAACAGAAACTTCAGCGCAGAGCAGTCTTTAGGAAATGACACAGTTTTTCTGAAGCAATTGATGGGGCAAAAAAGAGTCAGAAATCGATAGGAAAAATAGCACAAATAAGGATGGAAAATCAAGATGTCTCTAAATTATTTTCCAAATTGGAAGAAGAAATCACATGCTTGTCAAGTTCAGCGTCAACAGATGTTTGGTATATTGATAGCGGGGCTTCAACCCATATGACTGGAGTACGAGAATATTTTTCGAGCTATCAAGAAGAGAAATTGGACTTCTAGATTACTATGGGAAACAAAACGAAGTGTACTCCAGTAGGGAGAGGCACCATAGCATTTCAGACGGAAGCAGGAACTAGCATCCGAGCCACTGATGTTCTACATGTGCCCCGGGTAGGAATGACTCTGATTTCAATGTCCCAGTTAAAGGACAAGGGATACGATGTATACTTCATTGGAAGGAAAGTATACAACAAACATCCAAACTGGAAGAAGAAGAGACAAATTGGAGCTCAAAGCAACAGATTGTATAGATTGTAGCTCGAATCTCCAATGGTACTGATAGGCAGCAATGATAATGGTGAAAAGGAACTGAATGAACTGCGGCACAAGCGAATGGGGCACTTACACCATGGAGCAATGAGGACGCTCAGAGAAACTGTTATAGGAGTTCCAGTCCTTAGTACTAAGCATGATGATGTATTCAGAGGTTGCATACTAGGGAAGTACGCTAAAGCAGCTTTTTCCAAAAGTAACAATAGAGTGGAAGGCGTATTGCCATTGAAACACTCAGATATTTGTGGCCCAATGTCCACAAGAGCTCTTAGTGCTGACGAATACTTCGTCACCTTTATTGATGATCACTCTAGAAAAACCTGAATCTATTTCTTAAAGACCAAGGATGAGATCTTTGATTGGTTCAAAGAGTTTAAGGCTCTCGTAGAGAACATGACAGGGAAGAAGATAAAGGTATTGCATTCAGATAATGGTGGAGAGTATATGGACAAAGACTTCACAGATTTTTGCGCAAAGGACGACATCAAAAGGGAGTGGACAGCTCCATATAATCAAGAGCAGAATGGAGTAGCAGAGCAAAAGAATAGAACTATTGTTGGGGCAGCAAAGGCTATGTTGTATGACCAGAACCTGCCTAGATTCTTAGGGGCAGAGGCTTGCAACACAACGGTGTATATCCATAATAGAACTCCTCATAAAGCATTCGGGAAGAAAACACCTAAAGGTGTCTTCACAGGGAAGAAGTTGGAGGTGAGTCATCTCAGGATATTTGGAAGTGTGGCATATTGTCACATTCCAGACGAGAAGCGTAATAAACTGGATCAGACTATAGAAAAAGGGTACCTCGTACGATATAGCGAGACCTTGAAGGCATATAGAATCTACATTCCTAGCAGCAGGAAGATTGTAGTGAGACGGGATGTAAAGTTCATGGAGGATAGAGCTTTTAGGAAATCTCGAGAGATGTCAGTAGAAGGTCAATTAGTAGATGTTCCATTAGTCCAACAACAGTAAGGGCAACAAGGAGGATGAGCAGGAGGATAGACCCCTGGATCAAGCACAGTGACTTGCACTAGTATTTCCTCAGAAGTAGGAAACAATGGAAGTTCTCAGTAGATGGAACAACAGGAACAATAGGGGGATTTGATTGAGCCTCCCACCACCAGTGGTAGAACCAGCAGGGAAGTACAGCAAGCACTGAGGGACGCAGATGAGTTTGTTGGAGCTCCTAGAACCGAGAAGAGGCAATGTAGATAGTTTGACAGGTACCAAGCCATGGTAGCACAGGTTCAAGAACCCTTCAACTTTCAGGAAGTCGTACAACACCAAGTTTGGGTGGATGCCATGGTAGAAGAGTATAGTTCTATCATGACAAATGATGTCTGGGAAGTGGT
>APFE030765358.1:0-14423 GCA_000404065.3 Pinus taeda
TTTTAGTTAGCGCTTGATTTTAAGGGTTGTTCTTTAAGTCAAAGGATGATGGAAGTGAAACTAGTGGTGTTTTTTTTTCGACGCAAAAGAAATTAATAAAACCTAACTATATGCATGTGCACTTTGTCATTGTTTTTCGATGAAGAGTAATTTCTACAGGGTTCGAGAGGAAACTTCTAATGAAACAAAACTTTTCTTTTCTTTTCTTTTCATTCACACTTCACACTCAAAAGTTAACAAAACTATTTATGCCTAAAGAGATGAGATGCAAATCTATCCTAATGCAAGACTAAATGCTTGATGCAAGATTGAAAACTACTCTAACAAGAAATGAAAGTTGTTTTGTTTATCAAATTTTCTTTTGCCACTTACAATATTTAAATGGAATCAAAGACGCTACAATTTGTCTAAATACTAAAAGCAAAACTCAAGATAACAAAAAACACTTTCATGCAGAAAAAGGAAACTAAATGAAAAGCAAATTCAAGATAACAAAAAACACTTTCATTCAGAAAAAGGAAACTAAATGAAAAGCAAATTCAAGAAAGCAAAACTAAAACTTTTCAAAAAGTTCACTTGAAAGTAGCAACAAAAAGGTCCTTTTGAAAATTCTCTCAACAAAAACTAATGCTTCATGATTGAAACAACAAGCAAGAAACACTTTTTGCAAGTTGACACCCAACAAAGAATGAAAACTCAACAAAAAACAAATGTGCTCAAAAAGGCTTTTTGACAATCGAAGGCAACAAGGAAAGCTTTGGTAACAAAGACTAAAAAAGATCAAAAATACAATTTCAAGAAAGCATCTAATGACAACTTTGATGAAACAAAGAAGTAAATGGTCATAAAAATCGATTTCGTTAAGCAAACAAAAAGTCACCAAGAAGCAAAGTTGAACACAAAGATTGATAACAATCTTTCTGCTCTGATCACTCAGAGCAACCAAGATTCCAATCAAGAAACCTTGCGTGTTTTTAGCAAAAAGATGATGACACTTGCAAACACAAACCAAGACCAAAACTCCTTATAATTAGAGAGAAATCGGAGTAAGGATGCTTGCTGTAAAACAGAGAACTGATACTGACAAAGATGACTGTTCAAAACTGATTGAAAGCACCAGACACACTCCAGAGACAAAAAGATTTATAAATCCTGAAAGTTGCCAGGTATACGCGACTGTACTTAGTGCAGACTGCGTGTATACGCGACTGTTTTTGAGGAAACCTGCGTATACGCAGGTTTACTTCAGACAACAAGCGTTTATACGCTTCTGTAACTAAACAAAACAACGTGTATATAATATTAATATTTCAGGAAAAATAAAAAAGAGACTCAAGAAACTGGTAAAATTCAGAAGTCACAAATAGACCAGACAATAACAATAAACCAGCAAGCAACTGAGCCTTGAAGCATGAAGGTATTCTTCTTGTTTATTCTTCCAGAAGTAAAGGATATAAATATTATAATAAAAGACTTGGAAAAATTGTTGAAAGCATTGATGTTGTAGTTGATGAAGCATGCAAAAATCCAAGACAAATAAAATCGACAGAAGATTATGACAATGAAGAAGATGGGAATTATTTTCCCACATCAAATCAAAATCATATTGAAGAAGAAACCAACGAAGCACCAAAAGAAGAGATAATGGTAGAAGAAAGACTCCATCCAGGTATGTTCAGAGAAATCATCCAGAAACTCAAATCCTACGGGAAAAAGAGGCAGGTATACAGACAAGAAGAACTATTACAGGGACCTCAAGCTATCTAGCATTACTATCCTCTACCGAACCTCAAAATGTAAAATAAGCATGCAAAGATGAATGTTGGGTCAAGGCCATCGATGAAGAACTTGAGAAAATTGAAAAAAATGATAGTTGGGAATTAGTTCCTAGACCTCGTGAGAAAATATTATAGGAACTAAATGGATATTCAAAAACAAGCTGAATGAAAATGGAGAAGTCATTAGAAACAAGGCTAGACTTGTTTGTAAAGGGTATGCTCAACAAGGAGGTATAGATTTTGAAGAAACATTTTCCCCTGTTGCTAGACTTGAAGCCATAAGGATGTTTCTTGCTCTTTCTAGCTTTCAGAAATTCAAAGTATACCAAATGGATGTAAAATCAGCCTTCCTAAATGGAGATTTAGAAGAGGAATTTTATATTGAACGACCTGAAGGATTCATTCTTGGAAATGATGCAAAACTTGTATGCAGACTCAAAAAGGCCCTATATGGTCTGAAACAGGCTTCAAGGGCCTGGTATTACTGCCTTGACAAATATCTACACCAACAAGGTTTTACAAAAGGTTCAACAAATAACAATCTGTATACAAAGATTGAAGCAGATAAATTGCTAATTACTATTATTTATCCTGGATTTAAGACATCTGTGGATTATATCTTCTAACATAGTAACCGAAGAACCCACAGTAAAAACCATTTTCCATCAACGTTTCATATTAATACTGAAACGTTGATGGAAAATGGTTTTTACTGTGGGTTCTCCAGTTACTAAGTTAGAATATTATTATTTATGTTGATGATATCATTTTTGGTAGCAATGAAGAATCCATGAGTTAGAATTTTGCTTCAGTAATGCAGCAAGAATTTGAAATGTCCTTGCTTGGTGAACTTACCTATTTTTTCAGTCTACAAGTTCAACAAAATAAAGATGGTATTTTTTTTCATAAACCAAATATCTCAAACAGATCTTCAAAAAGTACGAAATGGAAGATTCTAAACCTATATGTATCCCAATGGTAATAGGATGCAGTCTCAACTCAAATGATGAATCAAAAGTAGTACATCAACCAACTTAGAGATCCATGATTGGTACTCTGCTTTATCTAACAGGTACCCGACTTGAAATCATTTATGTAGTAGGAATAGTTGGAAGATTCCAAGAAAATCCAAAGGAATCACACCTTCAAGCAGTCAAAAGAATATTCAAATATCTTCAAGGAACTCAAGACTTTAGTTTATGGTATCCTAGAGATGCAGATCTTACTCTTCATGCATAGACAGATGCATATTGGGTAGGAAGTGTTGATGAAAGAAAAAGCACTAGTGGTGGTGCATTCTATTTGGGTTCCAGGTTAGTGTCTTGGTTCAGCAAGAAACAAAGTTCAATTGATTTATCCACAATTGAAGTAGAATATGTGGCTGTTGCATCTTGCTGCACACAACTACTTTGGATGATGAAAACCTTGCAATACATTTAGATCACATATACTCCACCCATCTCCATTCTATGTGATAATAAAAGTGCCATCAGTATTTCAAAGAATCTAGTCATGCACTCCAAGACCAAGCACATACCCATCAAATATCATTTTCTACATGAACAAGTGCTTGAACAAATGGTCAAATTGGAGTATGTTCCCTCCAAAGAACAGGTTGCTGATATATTCACTAAACCACTACCCAAAGAAACATTTGAATATCTCAGACAAAATCTGGGAGTAGTTGTTGCATTATCCTGCTGTTAAATCTAATTTTTTAGAGAAAAGTTATTATATGCGTGTTTCATGAAGTATAGTCATGTAGACATGCGAGTTTCTGTGGGTCAAGGGGCGTATATGTTTTCAGACAATAAAAACAGTGGGATAGGCTCTGATATGGGTTCTTTGTCTGATGTTGATGATTACAGTCTATTTATATGCTCTGTTCATTAATTTTTATCTAACTAACAAAGATGCCTTGATCATTGACTTGTTAATAATGCACAGGTAGCACAGGTTCAGGGGAGCATTAGCCTTCACTCGTATTCTGCATTGTTGGCACTATGGTTGCTGAGTCCAGCTATGGCTTCAGATATTTCTACCTTTTGTTGCTTAAGTCATGTAAAAGTCTAGGGTGTGATATGTCTTCTCATACATTTGAATGAGTTGTCCTACTGGACAAATGATGTAATTTATATCCCCACTTTGCATGGGATGGATGATGTAATTATATTTCTGTCATGTATAAACAATTGGTATATCCCCACATGGTTGGGTGGATGAGTCAAATTTGGTATATCCCCACTTGGTTGGGAGATGGATGTGTGTATGCGTCATTGGTGATAGGAAGGTCATACTCACTGATTCGAAATTGGATCCTTAAACTCTCTTAAAGCTACCCGATCTCTGTAAAAACTCATACCAGAGTTTAAAAGTCTTATGGATGTCGAAGCCTATTAGAAATAACCTCTGAACAACGACAATTGTAGCTAGCATGGAGCAACGAGGAGCTTCTGTCAAAGTACGCTGACCGAGGCCCACGAAGACCACGTAGTGGCGCAAACTGGAAAATTGGAAATCCAGATCAGAAAGCGGAGGCTGTTTTTGATGTGCAATTAGCGCAAAAGTGCTAATCACACATCGCTGGGCAAAACCCCTCAAGAAGGAAAAGCCCCGAGCGCATGGTCACAAGGGAAGCTAGAGAACTGTGGGAAAAGCACTGAAAATAGATGGTGGGTCATGTGCTCCAAAACTGCGCTCCAAAACCGATAGAATATTAGAGGCGTTTTGGGTGGTAAGCAGGTTTGTCAGAGGACCCAACGATGCCATACAGTGAATGACGCGTGTCTGGTGGATGAGAGAGAAAACCACTCTCATTGCGGGCTAACATCCGAGCAATTCAATTGCGTGATAAGAGTGATAATGATCGGATCTGGAGGCCCCAGATCTAACGGTGAAGATTGCGCCCGATGGGAAACCAGATTATACGGAGAAAATAATCTTCGGCACATAAAGGTTGAAGTCCGATTGGACCACTGAGTTGGCGGATGAATCATTTCATAGAGTAACCGAAGTAACGAACCATTTGACGAAGAGATGGCTTAGCTTGTAAGGAGACAAGTGGCCACCTCTCTGTGAAGCGTTACAGTGATGATGACGCAGAGCAGGGAATTCCAATAGACAAAGGTAGGTGATTTGAAGAGTCGGGAGAGAAAGCAAACAGTCATGAGACGGATTGGAATTAAGCCATGAATAGATAGGGAGTAAAAGGGGAGAAAAAGAAAGCAGTCTAAGAAGCAGTAGAGCAGACCTGGAAGTAGAAAAAACCAGAGCCAAGCTCACTGTAATAGGCAAAGCCACTAGAGGTTGGAGGGCGAACAACGAGAAAAGAAAACACTGAATGCGTAGAGAGTCTGGGGAGTCACTCAGAGGTTGAGTGAAAAGCCAAAGAGTTCAATTGATAGTAGCATATTGTTGTTGGAGTTGCTTGGAGGTCGAGTGACTCATAGAGGCATGTAAAGGCTAAGTGAAAGAGCTTAGAAAAGCCAGAGCAGAGAGCCGCGAGCCAGAGCCAGAGCCAAGAGCTAGAGTGAGCGTTAGAGGCCAAAGCTGAGAGCCAGAGCCACAAAGCCAGAGCTAGAGTCAGAGCCATAGCTGGAGCAAGAGCCAGAGCCAGAGCCAAGAGCTAGAGCTAGAAAGCCGAAGAGCTCCAAGAGCCAAGGGATAAGATGGTGTTTTGAGCCCAATGTTCCTGTATAAAACATTGGAGTTAAGTGTAGCACTTGTAAAAGAATTGAAGCCATAATCCCAGAGAGCCTAATTGAGTTGATTAGAGCTCAAGGAGACATAGCCCAAGATATCAGGGTGAACTCCAAATTATATTATTTCCTTATGTGTTTTTTTTGTTGCTACTTTAACTACTATTATATGCATTTGTATATCAGTTTAAGTACCTTCCCATATTAGCACAAATGGCATATTTTAAAGCAAATAATCAGCTGAAAACAAATACAAGCATACACCCATATTTTCAAGCATTTCTTAATTCCACATTGGTTAATCATTAAGACTTGGGAAAATTTGAAGCTTTGGAAGTGGGAGAGGTTCTTGTAAGTTAGACAAGAAACCTAAGAGCCCCATTTTCAGATCAGGTGGTATTACAGCTTAAGGTTGATTAAACCCGCCTTCAAAGAAGTTTATAGCAGAATGCTTGATTGACAGGGCAAAGATTGCTTGTCTGAAAGGTGTTTTGACAGTCAACGAGTGATTGCCTCATTGATTATATGCTTGGTTGTAGATTGACTATTGCTTGAGTTTGCAGAGGTGAAGGGAAAGATATTGATAGCTCAGTCCAGGAAGGACAAGAAGAAAGAAGGGCTGAAGGCATTCTTCTATCCCAGAGGACCTCAAGGCAATGCTTGAAGTGCAAAAGATTATTGTAAGAGGTTACTGGATAAGCTCTTTAATAATCTTGTTTGAAGTTCTTTTATGCATTTTGAAAATGACAACTTCGACAAGTGATTTCTCAAATTCTTCTTGCTCCCAAAGTTCCTTTGATGGAGAATTGAAGCAAGACTTGTCCACCATGATAGATATGGTGAGAGAAATGTATGAGGATGGAAAGAAGAGTAGCATACTTAGAAAGCAATTGAATTCTGTGGAGGAAGAGAAGCAGATGCTTTCTGGCAAATTGCAGGAAATGGAGAGGCAACCTCATATTGCAAGTGTGAACCTGAAAAGGATGCATGAGTTGGAGTCACATCTCTTTGTTGCAAAAGAAGCCTTGGCTAAGTATTAGCTTGAAGAAGAGGTAAACTATTCCTATTTGTCTTCAAATTCTTCTAAGAATGCTTATATTGGCTCTTTTGAAAAACATACCAAAGGCATAGGTTCCAAGCTAATGTCCAAGATGGGCTATGAAGGAAAAGGATTGGGCAAACATGCACAAGGTATTGTTGAGTCAATAATGGTTGAGGAAAGGCCTAAGTATTTGGGTCTTGGCTATGGATAGTCTTATGGAGAGAGTTCCAAAGCTACCATGAAGGCCATTGAAACAGTTCCAAAAAGGAGTTTCATTGCAGGTCCTTTACCTCAGAAGTGTGAGGATTGTATTTAGGAGGAATGCAATAGCTCGAAACATCATTCACATGATGCAGATGTTCAGAAGCACACACTTGAACTAGAGAGTTGTGGAAACTCTGGCAGCCTTGAAGAAAATGATGGTGTTCCAAAGGGAGCCACTTCTTCATTTGCTTCACTTCCTCATGAAGGCAATAAAGGTGAAAGAGGCAGGTATAAATCTGGTTCTAAACAAATTCCTTCTGATTTTGTAAAGCATGGAAAGAGAATTGCATGTTCCTTTTGTGGTTTGGATAACCATTATGTTTCTAGATGTTGGAAGAGGATGGCCACATACATGAAACTTTTGAAGGAAAAGAAGCAAGCAGTCAAAGGTCCACAGGACAAGGCAAATCATGTTGTCAAAAGGATGCACATGTGTTGCACTTATTGCAATAAGCAAGGGCACCTTGCAGAAAGGTGTTGGACTTTGAATCCAGCACTAATTCCACCAAAGCTGAAGGAGAAGGTGGAAAAATAAAATGGTATGAATGGAAGTAAAGATTCCATGATTGATGTGGTTCAAGATGATTCACATATTGATGCTGATGTGTAAACAAAGGAGGGACCTTTGACATGGATTGGTAAGAAATGATTAGAATTCTTATCCAATTAAGGCGGCATGTCTAGTGATGCATCTATTTGCATTTTTTTTGTGGAATAAATGCAAGTTGTAGGATCTTACCAAAATGGTAATAGAAAGAAGTTGAGTAGGAAACTCACTTTATTGCTGCAACAATATGTTCATTTCAGCTTTGGAAGTACAGAGTACTTAAGCGAAAGTTGAAAGATGAATGCATGCTTGAGCATGAGATGCATGTGATGCTGGCTTGGGAGAAGTTAACTTGGTCTCTAAAATGGAGATAAGGATGAAGTGTTTCATCTTTTGGAAAAGAGTCCTAAAGGTCTTTTTCCTACATGCTTGACTTGAAGAGTCATTTGTTGTAAAGGCATGTTTTATTGACTTGTTATATAGTCAATCATTTGTATGTAGATATAAGACATGGAAGGGTTCACAAGATGTGAAATCTATTTCTTTGTTGAAGCAGGAGTTAGCCCATGCAGTTGTTGTTTGTATGCCTACTGTTGTTAACAATTGTTGTTGGCAGCTTTTCAAATAGGTACAAATGAATGTTTTGTGGAGCAGATGTACTTCACATTTGTTTGAGCCACCTTAGATCAAGGATCAAGGGAAAGAAGTTAAAACTACCTTCTGTAAACTTCATAGCAGAAGTTTTGCATGAAGTCAAGGAGGAAAATAGTTCTTCCCGAGACGACCAACCCATCCAAGAAGGGAAATGGTCAAAGATTTTGGTTCAGAGGCAATATGCAAAGTCAAGTGTAGGGAGGCTAAAAGAAGAGGGTGTTGTTGTTCTCATTTACTACTCAGATCAGTATATCAGTCTTTTGGTGGACCAAAATTTCTTTTAGTGGGAAGGTGTGATCTAAAATTGGATCCTTAAACTCTCTTAAAGCTACCCAAACTCTGTAAAAACTCATACCAGTGTTTAAAAGTCTTATGGATGTTGAAGCCTATCAGAAAGAACCTCTAAACAATGACAATTGTAGCCAGCATGGAGCAATTAGGACCTTTGGTCAAAGTACGCTGACAGAGGCCCATGGAGACCGTGCAGTGGCGCAAACTGGTAAATGGGAAATCCAAATCAGAAAGTGGAGTCTGTTTCTGATGCAACCCCTTGAGAAGGAAAAGCGCCGAACGCACAGTCAAAAGGGAAGCTATTGTGGAGGTAAATCCCCTCTGCGGACAGAGGCGATCCCACTAGCCTAAATGGGGTCTAGCAACAATCGAACAATGCTAACACACAGGTTCCTAATTGCAAAGTAAGGCCAATGATGAGAGCCTACCTCGAATCTAATGCTTATATTCGTAGAAGAGTCGTCGCTTCCATTATTTCACTTCAGCTGGTCACAATCCTCACGATCCACGTGAAAAGACACCTGCACATGCAAAGAACAAGACAAATACGAGCATAAAATCCAAGAAATGCAACTATGTATCAATCAGAAAGGATACAACTCAAACATCATAGTAAAGACACATGAGTGGAACCATAATGATAGTCGTCTATTATTATTGATAAACAAAAGAGAATACAACCAAGTTCTGACGTCAAATCCTCCTTTGGCTGGGTGATCAGCAACACATGCTTTACAAAGCTTGTAGGGGATGGAAACAGGCCTCTCTCTCCTTGATTACTTGGACATGGATCTCCTCCTTAAAGATTTAGCCTCATAGGGATGAACAAGGCCTCTTGCAACTTGAGCTTAGCAATTCTCAGACTTTGGGACTTTAGATTTAGGAGCTTGAAAATTAGAATTACTAACTAGCTTGTCAAAGGCAAAGAGACAAGATTATATAGAGGTAGGAGGAGTAGATAAGACCATCCACTTAATTCATGGGATTTTCCTCATCATTAGGAAGCTTCCATGAGAGGTGGAGAACTACTTCCCTCCTTGGGAGATTCGAAGCCCAACTGAACTAAATCAAACTGGAATCAGTTCATGGATAGGTTAGAAGGAACCTTCGAAAGTTTGTTTGTTAAAAAATTTACCCAACTGGGTTGGCGCTAATGTGACTCTGAGACAGAGCGCCAGCTGGCGCGCCCTCTTTGGAGGATTTCCCCCATTGGCGCGAGTGATACACTGTGGAACATCGCCAATGGAGAAAGGGCTATATTTTTGGGTATTTTGCAGAAGTTGTCTTCAGGGCATATGGAGTACATACTTTAAGGGATACAATCCAGGTGTTTTCAAGTTATGTCACTTCTCACAGGTCCCGGAATAGGTCCTCCAATGTACGAGAGAAGGGGTAACAGGGACGGTGACAAAATACTGTGTAACAGATGCCCCCTAAAGCATGAAGCCCAAGAGAGAGAGGGGTGAAGTGCTTTACAAGAACATGGTCGACTGAAAACACGGCCGCCGGAGAACCTGCATGAAGTACAACTGATATCTCAAATACATGATGTACATGGTATGGGCGCATCCATCCATAGCAGAGTACAAAAAAATCTGGATCCCAGGTATGGACGCAGCCATCCGATGAGGATCAATGGATAGAATCAGGCATGGTCGCAGCCATCCAGTGAATGAGTCATGTAGTGATTATAATAATCCACAAAATGCAACCTGGATGTCAACAGACAGAATCCAGGGACTTGCGTTCCAACTCGACCCGAACAAAGTACAAGTTCAAGCATGCGAATATAGGAGTCGAAGTCGAACATGCAGGAACATCGTTTGATTATTAGTCAATGATGAAAACTGTTAACATACACGAGAGGTGCCACCAATAATAACAATGGTCCTCAAGGTACTATAAGTACAATCCACGGCGTGTGAATCAGTGAGCCGGCGTCGAACACCCGTAGAATCATCCGATCAGAAGCCAATGATGAAAACCTCGCATCGAACGCGAAGAACCTGCCATTGAGGCATGCAGGCTCCAAGGTACCTGAAGGGAGTCTCTAAGTCAACTTCCTGGATAATGAGCTGAAGTCGACAGGAAGTGACCTTGATCGAAGGTGGGCCATAATGCTTCCCACATCATCGACACAAGACAGAGAAGGATAAAATGTTTTGTGTGAGGTATTAGAGGGAGGTTGAGTATTCTTCAGAGGTCAACTTCTCTTGAACATATCGGCGGCACGACGGTGGACTTGGCAGTATTTGACATCAAATGATCAGGGGTCATGGTGACAACTCGATGAGCAGATGAGTGGTCAAACAGGATAACCCAAACCCACAGAGGCAAGTGTAAAACAAGATGATATGTCCCCACCCAGACATGAATGCAGACAAGTGCCATGTTCAAGAGCGACATACTGCCGACACGACGATGATTACGGTTCCTTTATTCCCCCACCATTTCTGGCAAGTACCTCGGTTATTTTTGGATGACAAGCTTGACGGGGATAGCATATGCTTGAGAGGCGTCATTTCGACGGAATCGGATGTCATTGAGTTTTAACGAGTCTGACAAAGGAAGAACTCGTCGCCTTTTCATGTTTAGAGAGTTTGAAAAGACAGCGAAAAGGAAACTCTAGGGGTGTCCTTTTTCGTAAAGTTGTGTCTCTCGAGCCCGAAAAAGTATAAAACAATGCTCGAAAGAACCACTCGATCATTACGACCGAGGAGTACTTTTCATGAGTAGTGATTGCGATCTGAAAAAGTAAAAAAGTGATCGAAACCACGTCGCTTCGTAATCATTAATGAATCTGAAACAACACGGGTCCAACAATCTTTTCGTCTTTACACGGTCGGAAAAGGGTTTAAAGACGACCGCCTCTTATTTACGTTTAACGAGTCAAGAGGAATAACTCGACAATCTTTTCATCTTTAAACAGTCAGAAAAGAGCTAAAAGCAGACCTCCATTTTTATTTCCTTTAACGAGTCAAAAGGGAAAAAATACTCAGCAATCTTTTCATATTTTATGAGTCAGAAAAGAGCTTAAAGGTGACTCGTCCTAGAGGAACGAGTGGTATAAAGGGTAGCAACTAGTTCCAGTAATGGTGGAACTGCTCAAAACATGTAACGGTCAAGAGGTTGGCTAACAAAACCACTCATAAATGCGGTCCCTCAGGAAATGAAAAACAACCAAGTGAAAGCATATGATCAACCAAAGAGATGGGGGCGATGGAATGAAAACAACCAAGGCTCATCTAACAGAATTTAGCAGATAAAGACAACAATCAGGAGATGTAAAATGGGTATGGGTTCATTTTTACACAAGCTTGAACCATGGAGAACTCTGCTTGGATTCGGTTTCATGTTTAAACAAGCTTGAAACGAAAAACTATGCTTGTTATAAGTTCGCATGCCCCCAGCATAATGACGCAAAATGAGGTACAAGACCCCCAAGCTTCATTGCATTCAACAAAGTGGATGGAATGAAGGTTCACTTTCGAGATCTTGGAAAAGACTCGACTGGTATTTTACGAGATCTTAAGCAGAAAATCGATTTGGAAAGGGGGTTGTTTCAGTTTTTAATGAGGTTGACACAGTAAAAGAACTATCCTCATAACCCTTGTTTCATTTTTTAACGAGATTGACACAAGATCAGGAACTATGCTCGACCAATCCTAGTTTCATTTTTTAAGGAGCTTGACACAGGAAAGTGAACTATGCTCCGACCAAACCTAGTTTCATTTCTTAAGGAACTTGACATAGGAAAATGAACTATGCTCCGACCAAACCTAGTTTCATTTTTTAAGGAGCTTGACATAGGAAAATGAACTATGCTTCGACCAGACCCAGTTTCATTTTTTCAGGAGCTTGACATAGGAAAGTGAACTATGCTCCGACCAGAACGTCATCATAATGAACAAGAAGTCATAGCTTCCAAGAATGCCACTCCCGGTGGAAGGACAACATCTTGGAACTCAGGATCCAATGCCCCCAGGACACTATGCATGACGGAAACATCACTGGATATAGGCACGGGATAAGTGGCCACATAGTTGACCTACGGCGGGGCAGATACAACTGGTGGATAAAAACCAGGAGGGGATGACAACGGCGCAGGAGGCACTGAGGGACTAAAGAATGATAATTGATCGATAGTCACCATCCTTCCATCGTGTGGAAATCAAACCACATGGAAAAGTGAAGAGACAAGGGCCCCCATGGCATAAACATAGTCACGCCCAAGGAGAAGACTAAAATCTAAAGCACCTTGGGTAACCAGTAATTCTATATAGACGGTTTTGCCTCCCAAAGTAATAGGGAACTGTGGGAGGATCCCCAACGGTTGACTAGTTCCGCCGTCAAACACCATCAGATTCTATGCAACCGGCACAAGCTGTGGGGAGCCCAAAGCTTGCCAAGTGGTGGAAGGCATAAGACTGAAAGACGCACCCTCATCCAAGATAGTGTCAGGTACTACCTTATCACAGGCATGTACTGTAATCTAGAAAGGCACATGGGATGGAAGGCAGAAGTCATTCAAATGACCCCAGTCGAAGGAAACGACTGAACTACTTGGTGGGGGAATCGTATGATTGCCCCCCTGCTCTAAAGGAATCGAAAAATGACTCTCCGGATCAACTGGGATAGGAGGGTCATCTTCGGACTCAGGAGAATCTGACGAGACAAGAAGAACCTGGCCATGACACTCTTCTGAAACAGAGTGATCGACGGGTGGTGAACCCAAGTTGACACTCTCTCCGACCAATGGTTGGTCCCGAACAGGCTTAGCATAGCCAGGTTCGGAAAGAGGAGGATGGATAAGAGAAGGATCTAAATAAATCTCTTTGTCGACAGGGAGAGGATCTGAAGAGATCCTTTGATAACCAATGGGAAGTTGGGGTGAAGAAGCTATAAGAATTTCCAAAACAGCGGAAGCTTTATCCATGAGTGGACAAAGGTGAAGGGGATGGTCGCCTTCACATAGCCTACAGGGGAATCGAATCTTCCCTTTCTTCTTACCACAACCAGTTGATAGGGTAACATCACCATGAGCTCCAGAGGGTGATGAGGGGCAGGCTAGATCGTGAGACCATACTTTTAAGATCCTGGGAATGCCAGGACAATCACGAAGAAGATGGTCATCCTTGCACAATTTACAAGGAAACTTAACCTTCCGCGAAGGAGCAGAAGGAGTTCCGACCTGAGCTGTACTTGGGGCAACAGCTGCACTTTTAGTCTCTCACTTAGGCGACTTCTTCTTCTTTGTATTCTTCTTCTTCTTCTTAGCCACCTAGTTACTCGAATCCAGACTTTCACCAGGCGAAGTAGAAGATGAGGACGTAGAAACATGCGAAGAAGGGGAGAGGTCCACCTTGGAATCAACATGATGTTGTTCAAGTGGAGGAACTGATTGACCAGGGGTAGAGACCACAGAGGTTGAGAAAAACCAAACAGGCAACCCAACAGTTAACCTAGGAAGGGACAATGTTGCCATGTAAGGAGCACCAACATTCCCAAAAGGAGGAAAATGACCAGGATTCCCATCAGAGGGGATTCCCGGGTTGGTGAACTCTGGAAAAGTTGCCATCAAAACTGAAAATCACACACGGGGCTGAAAAAGAGCCAAGACACACAATCAAATGGCCAACAAACAGAATCTAACAGGGCATGTGATCGCGGGTAATTTAACTTGTAGACACAAGGACATAACTTGACCTTTTCATCTTTAGAGAGTCGAGAAAAGGACCAAAAGATGACTCTAGTCACCTTCGAATGTTTAACGAGCCTGAAGTGACAAGTGCTTAGATGAGCCTTTTCTTTTAGGGAGTCCGAAAAGGATCAAAAGTGACTACTCTAGAGAACTAGGCAAAAGGTTTACCAGACAATCCATAAAACTGCATATACACCTTAGCAATCATATGAAAGCCAAGGACTTTCCGTACGACAGTCAATCTTCCCGAATGCTGTGTTCGGTGCGTCACGGGCTGTAGGGCGGCAGACACGGCTTCCTGTGGATTAAGGATGATAACCTAGTGGAGTCTCCCCATATATACGCGACGGTACATGGGAGCACAAGTCCGTACTAGACCACAGTTGAGTCACAAAAGGAGGAATCACCCAACCTTGAGTGAAAACAAAAGTGACTAGGTTTAACGACG
>APFE030765363.1:0-19581 GCA_000404065.3 Pinus taeda
TGAAAAATTTGGGTGAAGAAATAAAAGAGGCTGTTGTGGTTCAAAATGTTCTGAGATCTTTGTCTTCTAAGTTTGAATCAAAAGTTTCTGCAATAGAAGAAAAGAAGAATCTACAGAAAATTACCATGTCGTAACTACATAGAATTATAACCGCTTATGAAATGAGGAAAGGGGGACCATCAGACAGAAGAGAAGCCGCATTCAAGGCCCTAGGAAAAGGAGATTCTTATGACTTAGGACATATGTTAGAAGAATAGGAAGAATCAAATTTTGTCAAGAACCTTCAACGGGGTGCTGGAAGATTCAGAGGTAAGTTACCTTTCAAATGTTTTGCTTGTGGAAGAGTCGGTCACTATGCTGCCAATTGTCCTCATAAAGGTAAGGAACCTGTTAGATGGAACAAGAAACAGAATGTAAATAAGAAAATCTATTACACTCATGAAACAGTGACGGATTTTCAAATAGTGATGAAGATGAACAAGGTAATAATTATAGACTTTTAATGGCTTTTGAAGATGATGATTTCATGGATGCTATAGATGAAGAAGGTCTTTATGAAGAGATTTCTAAACTCAAAATTTGTTTAGAAGAGAAAAATATGATTATTGATACTCTTCAATTCCAATTGGAGGAAAGTGAAAAACATCATGAAAAGTTAGAATGTGAAATAGTGGGACTTCGAAAAGAGATTGAGAAAACTAAAGCTCTTAATCTTAGATTTGTTAAAGGATCTGAAATGTTAGATGAGATTATCAAAGTACAACGTTCTCCACTAATCAAGACAGGTCTGGGATATAATGAAGAAGCATCTCAAGCATAGAAGACATCCACCTCCAAAAGTTATATTGATGCAGCAAGGAGAAGTGAACAAATTGACAATCAACAGCAAAGGCACAATGCTGCTCACCAGGTAAATCAGGGACATTTTTCTTCAAGAATGAACAGAGATCACTAAGTAAATCAGGGGAAATCTGCTTCAAGGATAAATAGAATCTACAATAGACCATAGGTAAATCATTCTCAATTTTTCTCAAGAATGAATGTCAATGAAAACTACAATCGTTCTGTCCGCAGGGTTGATAATCGCAGGAATTTCGTCAATGGCCAATGTTTCTCTTGTCACAACTTTGGACACAAAGCAGCTCAGTGTGTTTCCTACAAAACTATCATGACTAGAGAAACTCAAAAACACAGGAGTATGACTAGGATCATGAAAAGAACCCACAATAATGTTTCTTCTCTTGAAAATGAAATAGAATGTTCTATTTGTAATAATTTTGGTCATCAAGATTTTGAATGCAGGAGAAGGTTCCGGCAGGCAACTTAGAAGGAGCAAGCCTCAAATATCAAAACATGGAGAATGAAAGAACCACAACCAGAAAGATGTGGTATAGCCTTATATGCAGAAGGGCAGGAAAATCAATGGTACATCGATAGTGGATGTTCAAAACATATGACAGGTGATAAAGAAAAACTTTAGTCATATACTGCCTTGGAGAAGGAGAAGAAGGTCTCATTTGGAAATGACACCCCTGCACTCATAAAAGGTAAAGGTTCTGTTCTTTCAAAAGAAAAGGTCAAAGCAGGAAATGTTATGTATGTTGATGGCTTAAAGCATAGTCTATTGAGTGTCAGCCAGATGTGCAATCAAGGAACAAAGGTAATATTTCAATCAAATGGATGTAGTGTTCGTGATCTTGATACAAGAGAAACAGTGATCAAAGGCATAAGAACTCCAAATAATTTATACATATTCAAAGAAGGACAACAACAATGCTATATGAGCAAGAATGATGAACACTGGCTATGGCACCGGAGGTTGGGGCATCTAAGCTTCTCACAGATAAGGCAAGCATGCAAATACCAGGCAGTTCGTGGTCTTCCAGACATCAGAATTCCAGATAATACAATATGCAAATCATGTCAGTTTGGTAAGCAAACCAGAACTAACTTCCCTGAGAAGGAAGAATCAGCTAGCAGGTCACTTGAGCTTTTCCATACTGATGTATGTGGTCCATCTAGGAAAAGGTCACCTCGGGGAGAAGAATACTTTATATTATTCATTGACGACTATTCAAGGATGGTTTGGATAGGACTGATGAAGCACAAAGATGAAGCCTTCGAAAAATTCAAATCCTTCAAATCTTTTGTTGAAAACGAATCAGATCACAAAATTAAATGCCTCAGGTCTGATAGAGGTGGGGAGTTTACCTCAAACGAATTTTTCGAGTTTTGTGAAGAACATGAAATAAGAAGAGAATTCTCTACAGCCAGGACTCCTCAACAAAATGGAGTAGTTGAAAGGATGAATAGAACGGTTCAACAAATGGCTCGTGCCATGCTTGATGAGTCTGGAACTCCAGCAACTTTCTGGGGTGAAGCTGCATTTGCTGCAGTTGTTATTCTCAACAAAACAAATGCCCGGGTGAACAACACTCAAACCCCTCATGAGCTCTAGTATGGTGAGACTCCTTCAGTAAAATATTTCAAAATTTTTGGAATCAAATGCTATATCAAAAATGCTCATGAACATATTGGCAAGTTTGAACCTAGAGTAGATGAAGGCATTCTCCTTGGTTACTCTCCCCACAGCAAAGCATACAAGTGTTATAATAAAAGGCTTGGAAAAATTGTTGAAAGTATTGATGTAGTGGTTGATGAAGAAGAAAACACTCCTAGGCAGGTAAGATTTGAAGATTTCGAAGATGATGAGGACTATCCATCAACATCAAATCAGACTCATGATGAAGAAGAAACCTATGAAGAAGAAACCCATGAGGAGCCTGAAGAACAAATAAGGATAGAAGAAAAGACTCCATCAAGGTACGTTCAGAAGAATCGTCCAGAATCTCAAATTTTGGGGCAAAAAGAAGCAGCAATACAAACAAGAAGAACAATTGCAGAAGCTTCAAGCTATTTGGAATTACTTTCCTCCACTGAACCACAAAATGTAAGAGAGGCATGCAAAGATGAATATTGGGTCAAGGCAATGGATGAAGAACTTGAGCAGATCGAAAAGAATAACACTTGGGAGTTGGTTCCTAGACCAAACGATAATAATGTCATAGGGACAAAATGGATCTTCAAAAACAAGTTGAATGAAAATGGGGAAGCGATTAGAAACAAGGCCAGACTTGTTTGTAAAGGGTATGCTCAACAAGAAGGAATAGACTTTGAAGAAAATTTTTCTCTCATTGCTAGATTTGAGGCCATCAGAATGTTCCTTGCTCTCTCTAGCTTTCAGAAGTTCAAAGTATTTCAAATGGATGTGAAATCAGCCTTTCTAAATGGAGACTTAGAAGAAGAAGTGTACATTGAGAAACCAGATGGATTCATCCTTGGTAATGATCCAAATCTTGTATGCAGACTAAAGAAGGCTCTCTATGGTCTCAAACATGCTACAAGGGCTTGGTCCTATTGTCTGGACAAATACCTTCATCAACAAGGTTTTTCAAAAGGATTAGCAAATAGCAATATTTATATAAAAATTGAAAGTAACAAATTGCTAATACTTGTTGTGTATGTAGATGATATCATATTTGGCAGCAATGAAGAAGCTATGAGTCAAAACTTTGTCTTGGTGATGCAGAAGGAATTCGAAATGTCTTTGCTTGGAGAACTGACATATTTTCTTGGTTTACAAATCCAACAAAATAAAGGCAGTATCTTTTTATCTCAAACCAAGTATCTCAAGCAGATTTTGAAGAAGTATGGCATGGAAGATTTGAAACCAAAATGCACTCCTATGGTCACAGGATGCAGCCTCAGTGCAAATGATGAATCAGCAGTAGTGCATCAACCAACCTATAGGTCCATGATTGGATGTCTACTCTATTTAACAGGTACCCGACTAGACATCATGCATGCAGTAGGAATGGTTGGAAGATTTCAGGCAAATCCTAAGGAAACTCATCTTCAAGAAGTAAAGAGAATTTTCAAGTATCTTCAAGGAACTCAAAACTATGGCCTATGGTATCCTAGAGATGCGGATCTCACTCTTCATGAACTTATACAGATGCAGATTGGGCTGGAAGCGTGGATGACAGAAAAAGCACTAGTGGTGGTGCATTCTTTATGGGTTCCAGATTAGTATCTTGGTTCAGCAAGAAATAGAGTTCTATTGCATTATCTACAGCTGAAGCAGAATATGTTGCTGCTGCATCCTGTTGCACTCAACTCCTTTGGATGATGCAAACCTTGGAAGATTTTGAAATCACTTGTAGACCACCTATCTCCATATTATGTGATAATACAAGTGCAATCAACATTTCAAAGAACCCAGTCATGCATTCAAAGACCAAGCACATACCGATCAAGTATCATTTTCTCCGGGAACAAGTGTTGGAACAAAAAGCCAAATTGGAATATGTTCCCTCCAAGGAACAAGTTGTTGATATTTTCACCAAACAATTACCCAGGGAGACATTTGAATACCTCAGATAGAAGCTAGGGGTTATTGATGCATCATCCTGTTGTTGAATCTTGTCTGTTGTACGCAGGTGGATACACGTACATTTTCCAGTCTATGTGGGTCGAATGGGTCTATCAGAGTTCATCTAGCACAGGTTCAGGGGGAGCATATATTCTTCTAATGATGCATTGTTGGCATTATCTTAGAAGTCCTTGGTTTGATTTCTCAATAGTTTTCTGGTGGAGTAGATCAATGTGTGCTGGTCTGAAGGTTGATTCTGCTGATAGTTGTTCTTGTCTCTATGTCATGTACTTCTTTTCATATCAAGGTCATGTAACGGCCTATTTTGGTCTCCCCACTATGCCTGGGATGAATGAGTTTTGTCTATCTCGTGTATTCCCACTCAGGTGGGAGATGGATGTATGTATGAGTCTTGATGATAGGAAGGTTACTTATAATGTATGGAGTCATGTTCTTTCTTATAGAACATCTTTTTGCAGACAACATTTCAGCACAGACCATATACAAAGGGGGAGCTCGTTCAGAGTTTTCAGCACGTACTCAGGGGGAGTATGGTAGTCCGCCCCTTTGCCCTTGATGTTAAAGGGGGAGAGTGATTGGTTGTTGTTGCCATCAAGTCCAAAGGGGTAGATTGTTGGCATTATGATGCATATGTTGTACTTGATGGCAACCCACTCATCTCAAATGATAAATTATAGTGCAACAAAGTTATTTTCTGGTTCCGCAGGTGCTCAGATCAAAAGATGCGGTCATCGGCAGAGAAAAGTTCACGCACTTTCATGCAGAGAAAATTTCACGCACCTTCATGAAGAGAAAAGTTCCTTTCATGCAGAGAAAAGTTCACACACTTTCATGCAGAGAAAAGCACACGCACATGGGAAATCTTATGATTGGTTCATGGTATTAGTCTGACAGTTTTTGATCCTATGGTTTTGATCCGTGGTATTTAGTCCTAGGTATTTGAACCTATAGTTTTGGGCCATGGTATCTCGTCATAAGTGTTGATCCCAAGTATTGGGTCCATGGTATTGAATTGTTATGGTTTTTGGTCCATGGTATTGTGAAAGGCCTAAGGCTATAAAAGAGGAAGGAGATCATTTGGCAAGGCATCTACTGAATTATTGAATATTTGATAATGTGCTAGATCAGAAATATTGTGATTGGGTTATGGTGCAGATCTGGATCTGAATGAAGAAGGAACTTGAGCACAAGGAGAAGGATAAGTTCTATTGATGGGTCAAAATCTTAAGGCTGGAATAGTGGTATCTCTATATGATTTTGATCTGCGATATGTGGCGCATGCTTGATCTATAAATATGATAATCTGGGTTAACTAATATCTAAATGTTTGAAAGAATTTATAGATATGTACGCAGGTTCAGTGAACTGAAGGCGCGTATACACGTTGTTCTTGTAAGGGAAAGCCACGTATACGTAGGTCGGTATTGACACAGAAGCGTATGCACGCGGGTTTCTGAATAGTGAAGTAGCGTACATCTCTTGATTTATGTTCTAGCTACTTCTGTTTATTGCTACAGTGTTCTGGGTTCAGAAGTGGGGTGTGATTACTGTTATTATGATCTGGGTACAGTCGTCATAGAAGTGTTTGTTTTGATTCAGTTTTGATTGGTGAAAAGGTGATTGGTTGATGCAGAAATTCTTGATGTTTGATTGATGTTATTTGTGGATCCAGTCTGAAAATTTATGAAACATGGCCCCTGGAAGGAATAGAAGGTTGTAGTCTTCTGCAGGTAGTAGCCTGCATACTAGTATCTTAAATAGTACAAGAACTAAGGGGGTTGTAGCTCCCTTCCAGGAAAAGCTGGAAAATGAGAGAGGGTTGTAGCTCTCTGCAGGTAGTAGCCTACGTACTGGTAAAGGACTGCACCTGTACCAAATCATTGTAAAAATAAGTTTCTAATTGAAAAGAGAGAGACATATTGCAGCAGGTGGTTTTCACCCACATTGAGTTTCCACCTTATATCTTGTGTTCTTGTGTGTGATTGTCTTATGCTCTATTTTTCTGTTCCTGGTTACTTTTTATATGATCTTGATGCACATATTAATGTTCAACATCTGTAGAATATTTTAAATTATAAATATGTATGGTATACGTGGGTTTCCTTATCTATAGTTGCATATGTACGCGGTTTTCTCTAACTGAAGTAGTGTATATGTTCTGGGTTGAAAAAAGAAAATAATTGACCAGATAATACTGATTCATCCCCCCTCTCAGTATTATTTCCAACAGGTGATTCTATGAAGGCTTGGCTGATCTTTGGAGTCACCATATCCTCTTCTTTATCCAATTCTATGATAAAATTAATGTATAAGGCCTCATAGTTTTATTCAGCCATGAGCTTAGCTAAACCTTGGCCTTTGATCAATTTTGTAGGCTTTATTTCTAGATCATACTCTAACATAGTAGCTATCCATTTCCCTCTCTTGAAATCTGAGCCATCCTATGTTAGGATGTCTTTCACTATAGCATTGGGAACATAATCTATTACATGTGAATATAGGATATAAACTCTGAAATCTTTGATGGATTTGACTAGAGAAAAATCTTACTTTTCCATTATATTATACTCTAAAGGTGCATCTTTCAAGGCTTTTGTTATAGACATATTTGGGCACATCAACCCCAAAATTATATGTCGATGTATTAGGGCTCATCAACCCCTAAAAGAGTTGTTTCATACCCTAAAGGAACATAGTCATATGAATACATCATTCCCCAAAAGTTCCATCTAATAAACCATCCAAAAATTGCCTAAATTGAACCATACTGACTACTCCATTGGAAAAGTGCGATGCATACAGAACAACTCAAGCACGAGGATTAAATGTCAATTTATGTATGACTCCCTTAGGCGGCTTAATGGTTAATTCGGGAATAATGGGTGGAACGACTTCTAGCGAAGTCGTTGTCGAAGCACTAGGTTGATCAGTAGCTTGGTTGTTCGATGACGATGGATTCCTATAATATTTATTCCTTGTTGATACCAAAACATCATTTTTCTTGTTTGTGATGGATAGCATAAGTACTTGGGATGTGGAAGCATTATCGGTAGCAACCATATGAGTTTCTGGGTTTGGAAAAAGATCATTCAACATCGTTGAGGTATTCGAAGCCTTAAAAAGTTTTGAAACCTCAGATTGATGTGGACAATCTCTCGTAAAATGCTCCTTGTTACATATCAAACATGGATAACGAGGAGGTTTCCTTACCATAGTAGGGTTTTCATATGATTTTTCAGGAGTGGAATTCTCCTGTTTCTTCTTATTATTTTTCCCCTTCTTCTTGCCCCCTAGTTGCGTTGGATTATTTCCTTTGTCAGATGACACAACATTAATCTCCGAGGCAAGAGAAATGTCATTTTCATTTTGACTAGAAACAACAAGAGCTTGACCAGATGGACTTCTTGCGGTTTGCGTGCTCAAGGAACCAATCACACTATCACCGGCATGAAAGTCCCTACTTGATTTAGGAGGAGGTGGAATGGAAAAAGCTAGTCTAGGAGCATCAGGAATTTTGTTGTAGATTGTGCTAGATTGTGTATAGATCAAATCTAAATATTGGGCACGAGAAATGACTTGCTCTTCTATGACAACTCCTCCTTTTTCCATGTCCTCAATGATAGATAGCAATAAGGACTTAATAAACCACTCAGCTAAAAGCTAATCAGGAACATACGTCTTTACCATTCGATGACGATGCCACCACTCATGAATATGATCAAATATGTGAGTGGACGTGGTCTATTTAAAGTTGGTAAGAAGTTCTGTTCCAGTTTCATACCTGATGGGTAATTGAAAGTGGGCTAGAAAGGTTGTGGCAAGGATGGTGAAGTTATCAAACAAAACTCTAGGCAATTCAATATACCATTTTGTTGTTGGACCAGTAAGCATTCTCTTAAAAAGGCGAAGTCTAATTGAATCATCATTTAGAGTGTTGGATGAACACCATAAATGAAAATTCATTACGTGATTCGATGGGTCTTCACCTAGATTTCCCTTGAACTTATGAATATCAGAGGAGAGTTTACGAGGAATCACCGGCCACCAAGGGGCGTACGCAATTAGATCATTCATGAGCTGGTTCAAGTCTAGTAGTTCTAGAGTTGCTACAAAAGGCAACTGCTGATTCAGGTTGGGTGGAGCATACCCAGGATAAGATGGAATCGCCTGACCAGTAGGCCTTTGCATACCAATATAAGGCATCTGTTGCTGGTAACCTTGGTAAGGTTGTTGGACATAACCAGTATAGGGTGGTTGTTGATAACCGGTTTGGAAATGCAGTTGTCCATAACCTACAAATCCTTGTTGCCCAGATCCTTGGTAGGATTGATATTGACCAAATCTAGTCTGAGCTTGTGAACCAAGTCCAAACTGAGGTTGGGTTTGCTGGAATTGTGGTTGTTAATATTGCGCCAGCCACAGTTGTTGGATCATTTGTTGTTGCCCAGTACCAGAAGATTGACCAAGTTACGGATTGATAATGCCCGTTTATGCCTGAGTCGTTCCAGATAAATGAGCACTAACCTGAGGTTGCGCTTGAGTCATAGAGATAAGTGGCTGTTGTATCACAATCTGAGAGACTTGAGTCTTCTTCCTCGAAACTTGAGATTGCAAGGAAGAAGGAGCAGGTTGAGGTTGAGACACAACAGGTTGTGCTTGTGATTGTGGCACAGTCGTAATAGCAGGTGCAGTGGGAATATTTGACACAGGTTGGATCGATTGCAATGGATATACAACCCTTGGTTGTTCTGGAAATATTGGTATCCAACCACTAGATGTAATTCCATTTTGACCTGAATATTGTTGGAAACTCTCATATGGATGTCCCCCAGAAAAGGGACGAAATGGTGAATAGGCATACTGCTCCCCATATGGCGGTAGTCTAGTGTTTAAAGGATATACCAGTCTTTGATGACTGGATTGCCCATATTGATACTGATATGCAAGATCAAATTGCTGAGTTTCCACATAAGAAAAACCAGATGGGACTTCGGATGAATAAATGGAAGTAGACCATGGTGCCGAAGCAACCCCTAAGTGGACTCCATCTAGTGATTGATAACCAGCTAGAACGGATGGTGTACCATATAAATATGACTCAGGTGTACCAAAAAACATTGTAGGAATAGTGGTAGGAGATTCCTCCGCAGCTGCATCAGATGACACATTCCTAGATGTTGATGGTTGCTCAGACATGGTTACCTTATCCAAAATCTCTGCAAGCAATTTGACAGGAACTTGCAATGAAGTAGGATTAAAAGGAACAAACTCAGGAGTTGAAGGATACAAATGAATCCCAGTTACAAAATGAAATGGGGTACTAGATGGGGGATCCTCTACTATCTCCTCTATAGCAATCAAACCATGTGGAAGAGGTTAACCATCAGGTCCGTAAAAGATTTCTGGAGCTAAAGAAAGTATAGCTTCTGCAGTGATAGATACTGGAGGGGTGACACCTTTTCAATACTGAAACTCAAAGTCTAGATGTTCAGGTAAATGAAAGTCAGTCTCAAAGGGAGGTTCTTGAACAACTTTTGGTTCAAATGTAGCCTCGGTTTGAGCTGAGATGGGTTCTGGATCAACTCTAGATGGAGTTGTTTCAGATACATAAGTGTTTACTGTTACACTAGGATCAGTTCTAATGTCCTCTTGTAACTGCGAAACTTCCTCTTTGAAGGAAGATGTACCAAAAATAATCGGAGTAACTGGAGTCTCTAACGATGTTGAAACAAAAGTTTCAAATAAACCAGATGAAATGGACTCAGTTAAACAAGACCATTTTGTCCAGATTAGCTTCGCTTCTGGAGGCAAAGACGATTGACTTGCTAATCTCCGCGAACAACGGGGTGTTTATTGACTTTCTTCCACGATTGTAGATTACTTGATCAACTCAAAATTAAGGGGAAAATGATGTTATTCTAAATTCAATTAATTTTAATGACGCTTGGACACAAATTTTCTTTCTCAGTTTTTAAGAGTCGAGAAAAAGCTAAAGATGACTCTAGTCTCCTTCGATTTTTAATGAGCCTAAAATGACAAGTGCTCAGATGGACCTTTTCTTTTAGAGAGTTGAAAAAGAACGAAAGTGACTACTCTGGAAAATCTAGACAAAGGGATTACCAAACCAATCGCAAAACTGCAATATACACCTTGGTGATAAATTAAAGAGAAATTACCAAGGACTTATGTACGGCAGTCAATCTTCCTAAATTTTGTGTTCAGTGCATTGCGATCAATAAGGCGATAGACTAAATTTCCTATGGATAAAGGATTTAAGCCTATTGTGGTCTCCCAATATATACGCGACAGTATGGGTAGCACAAGTCCGTGCTAGCACTTGTTGTATCAAGGAGGAGGAATCACCCAACCTTCAATGAAAACGATAGCCACTAGTTTTAACGACGTCGGAACATGTCACTAGCCTAGACCTCTAGATATGTTGCGTTAAGTTCCAAAGCATTATTAGGTTCATTGAAATTCATTTTAATCTTGTTCAGAGTTTATCTTTCAATGGTTCATTGTGAAATGATTATCTGAAATTCTTAAGATGCAATCTACAATGATAAACAATCTTTGTTTATCTGAGCAATGAAAATCCTAGCTACTAGGGAAAGAAGATAACAGTGCTTTTAAGCAAAGAGCAAAGAGCACACACTAGTGCTTTTCCCTAAATCATCTTTTCGAACACAAATAAAAAAATACTAAATGCAAATGCATGTATTTGTTTTCACTCTCTTTAATGTGAAAGATGCAAAAAGGAAAACTAAATGCAGTAAAGATCTGAAATATTTCACTCAAAATGACATTTTCGACGATTTCTTCTTCAAAAAGAGAAAGGAAGACTCAAAACGACACTTTAAATTTTGAATAAAAATTCTTTCGACACTTTGAATGTAAACAAATCAAATCAAATGCATCAAGAAAAGTTTAATCGATTATCAAGGGAAGGAAGAATTTACGACACTTCTCTTTTCGACAAAAAACGACAATTACGACACTTTTTGTATCAAAGCGACAAATTGACTAAAACAACTTTTCGACAAAGGATTGTAAATGAGGAAAAAATACAAAAAACATTCACTAATCCTAATGTAATTGAGGTTGATCTAGGTGAGGCAAGTAAGCTTCAGTAAAGAGGTATTGTTCATATGCAACAAAACAACCAAACAAAACTGAAAACAGGTCAAAAACCCTCAATTTCTAGATGGAAAAAGAGTTCAGTCAATCATCGCACCTAGGCTTCACAAAAATTGAGATGCATCACACTTTCTACACTCGGGAGGTGCTATGCATACTGGAACATAGTGAAAGACAGTGCGATGGTCCAGGGAATGCAAATGAAAAGGTTTTTGGCTCAAATATCGAGCAGTTTTCAATGAATTAAGCTTGGTTTTGATGAACAATGATGAGCAAAGTATGATGGAATGTCTTGAGAGGTTACTGAGCTACCAAAAGGGCATCTAGATGTGCTTGCAAGTCAAATGTTTAATTCATAAACTAAACTAGAGATTGACTAAAGCAGCATTCATCTACTATGTAATTGCAAAGCAAGAGCAGTTCGAAAGCTACCTGGCTGGCTTCAGACTCTGTCTATAGTTTATCAAATTGAACATAAAACAAACAATAACAACAAACAAACATCTGTTCATTCCCTAGCAGAGTCACCAATTTGTTTATGGGAAAATTAGTTTCTTGTCAAACGACTAACCCTCTAGGTTTGGCAGCTACCCTAGAAACAACAATTTAAAGCAATTCAATGATTTTTCCTGTGTGTAACAGATAAGAGAAAGATAGTGGAACCAACTTGGAACTTCCACTTAATCCCTTTCTTGATCACTCTCTTCTTTGGCAGATCCTGCAACTCCTCCCCATACTTAACAAACTTGGAGAGTACCTGCACACGTACAGCAACAAAGAACCGTCAAAGCATCGTGATCTATTACAACAAAAACATTACAGAATATGATATATAATGAACAAATGATATCATTCACAATTGCACAATCATATGGGAAAAAACATGAAGAGCTTTATTAATAGAAAGGAGAATTACAACCTAGTTGTCTGATCTAATGCCATCCTCCTAGCTTCAATCCTTCTTCACCTCATGAAATAGCAAGATCACACCAACAAGAATACAATGCTCTCTCCTCAATTACAAACTATCAGCACTTACTTGCAATTCACAACATTCCAACCTCTAGATCTCTTGGATGAGGGATCCATTTATAGATATTTTCAAGGGTGTGAGTCATCCATGGGGTTTGATTAGTGCCATTCCACTTGTTACAATTGGTTCCACAAGAGAAGGGATTGGAGATGGTTTCCTAGTTCCCTTGTTCATCCTTGGGCAAATTCAGAGAGGCAAGTGGCATAGGAGAAGTTTCTAGAAGATTCCATGAGAAACCAACTAAGAAAATATCCCAGAAATTTGTCCATCCTCGCCCATCACACCCTATAGAAGGCCCAAACAGTATGCATCGCACCCTGCTAGTGTACCACTCAGTATGCATCATACTTTTCCAATGGAGCAGTCTGTATGGTTCAATTTAGGCAATTTCTGGATGGTTTCTCAGATGGAACTTTTGGGGAATGATGTATTCAGATGACTATAATCCTTTAGGGTATGAAACAACTCTTTTAGGGGTTGATGAGCCCTAATACATTGACATATAAGTTTGGGGTTGATGTGCCCAAATATGTCTATAACAGCTATGCTAAATAAAGCTATAGGTTGTTCAAAACCCTAATCATTCTTCTACAGTAAGACTGCAACAATGGTATGTTCTGAGGCGAAAGAAAATATGATGAAATCCCTATCAAACATTGGACTAATTAGGACTGGTGTCTGTGTTAAGGCTAGCTTGATTTCATCAAAAGATCTTATAGCCTCAAGTGTCCATTTAATAGTTGAATCTTTCTTCAGCATGTTATTTAATAATCTAATTAGTTTAGCTAAGTTAGAGATAAATCTTCTTAGAAAGTTTATTTTACCTAAAAAGGCTTGTAGTTCTCTAATGCTCCTTGGATGTGGTATCTGTAAAATTGCTTCAATCCTTGCAGGATCTATCTGGATACCATCTTTTGAGATTATGTGGCCTAGTAATTTTCCCTCTTCCAACCCAAAGAGAGATTTTTTAGGATTCAGAGAAATTCCATACTTCCTACACTTGGTGAAGACCTGCCTTAGATAATTTAGGTGTTGTTGATTAGATTTAGAGAATACAGTGATATCATCTAATTATATTACTAGGAAGTCATGGATTTCCTTCGCAAAATCTATATCCATAGCTCTTCGAAAGGTGGCCCTTGCGTTCATTAATTCAATAGGCATTTTCACATATATGAAAGTGCCCTAAGGAGTCGTGAATGCAGTTTTTTCTTGACCGTCTGGGTGGACTAAAATCTAGTTATAACCAGAGAACCCATCTAGCTGTGAGATTCTGGATGAACCTACTACCCTCTGTAATATGTGATCCATTTTGGGAAGAGGGTAGTTATCCTTGAGTGAAACTTTATTTAGATTCCTAAGGTCAGCACATAGTCTAATTTTTCCAGTTTTCTTTCTTGTAGGTACCAAATTAGAAACCCAATCAGAGAATCTAATTGGCGCAATGATTTTGGCTTCGTACATTCTTTTGATTTCCTTTTCAATTGAAGGTAATAGGATGGGGTTAATCCTTCTAAGCTTCTATCTAAAAGGCTTCTAGTTTTATTTTAAGGGAATGGTGTGTTGTATTATGCTGGTATCATAGGACTTAAGGTCCTCATAACTCCAAGCAAAAACATCTTGGAATTCCTTTAATAGTTCTATGTATTTCACTTTTTCATTAGGAGGTAAGGACTTTGAAAGTTTTATCAGTTTAGGATCTTCTTTAGAGCCTATGTTACACTCCTCTATGTCAAACTTTAAGGGCTCCATTTTTGGCTTTCTTGGGACATCGTTTGAATCAAACAAGTCCTCCAAAGGAGTTAATCCTTTAGGAAAAAAATTATCTTTGAGATTGATGACTTCAGATTCCTCATCAATTACCTCATCAATTTCAATTTGTTTTAGGTTTCGAATATCTGATTTTGTAAGCTTTGTGGGATGGAATCTATCTGTCTTTTCATCTTCTACTTTGTTAATTTCTATTTTATCTATAAATCAAGATCTAATGTTATATCAATATCTGTGTTGCTATTTACAAATTCTTCATCTAAAGTCAGAAAATTGTTAATTTGTTGGTCATTTTTGAATACTTTCCAGTTCTTTAAGTTATCAGGAATAGCAAGTCTGTGCCTAACCTTAGCAATGTACTGATGGTTACGCTGAAAAGGTAACTTGCAAGTACTAGCAAACATAGCCAGACTATGAGCTTGCATATTGTGTTTTCTTGGAATAACATCAAGCTTAGTTTCTAAGAAGGTATTTAGTATTTCTAAAACTATTCCTCTATAAAATCCTAACCTAGGATCCCTAGTCATATAAACAATGTTTATTTGTTTTATTACCAACTCAGAATCTCCCATAATAGAGACTCTTATGGCTCCTAACCTTTTGACCAATTTAAGACCTAAAAGAAGTGCTTTGTACTCGGCCATGTTAGTGGTACATTTGAAGTTCAATTTGTAGGCATGACCCTCTGAGTGATCATTTTCTAAGTTGTAAATCCATATTCTTGCTCCTGCACCTAGTTTGTTTATTGACCCATCGAATTCAAGATGCCAAAGAATTTCATGTTCATAATTCTTACTGTCTGGGGGAACAAAATCTTCTTTGATTAAAGTATCTAGATCATCTTTATTATCTGAAATTTCTTGAATTTGGACAATTTGATTTTCTTTTGCTACTGCAATTTCTTTTGGTTCTGAAATAATGTAGTTTGAAGTATTTTCTTGATTTGTTTCAGCATTATAAAGAATGAAAGAATCGATGTCAGAATGCATTGAATATATAGGAAATGTTTTAGGCCTTTCCTGGCTACTCACTACATACTTCATCAGAGTCTCTCTCTACAGTTTTTTAGGATGTCCAAAGATTGATATGGTAGCATAAGACATGTCAAGTTGAAGAGATCCTTGGAGTTTAGCACCCCATGATCTAGACAACAACATGCCATATTTAAGTGGTATATCAACAACAACTATGTCCATAAGAATGGTCTTAGCAGGTTATTGTATTAGGAAAACACACAGATCTTTTATAAGTCCTAGGCACTTAACTTGGCTTGAAACAAATGAAAACAGGTCCTTGTAAGGCCTAGTGATATCCAAGTTTAGCTTCTCCATAGCAGATTTAGGCATAAGATTGTGTGAAGCCCCAAAGTCTAGCATGGCATTATGTAGGATTTTATCATGGATGTTAAGGCTAATGTAGAAGGGTGGTGTGGTTTTCCTCCTTCCACTGGTTTTTCATTAACATCAGGACCGAAA
Organism: Pinus taeda; assembly: GCA_000404065.3. Taxonomy (NCBI): domain Eukaryota; kingdom Viridiplantae; phylum Streptophyta; class Pinopsida; order Pinales; family Pinaceae; genus Pinus; species Pinus taeda. The sequence continues at coordinate 15,869 of APFE030765363.1, forward strand.
ATTAACTCGGACTGATCATCAAATAAGTTAACAAAGTCTTCATTATCAACGAAGTTTAAATATTTTCTTATTTGAGATTTGTAAATTTCATGTTTAATTAGTTCTATTAAAGGAACTGATATTTTCAGTTTGGCCACCTCTGCTCCCAAATTCAAAGGCAAAGGGGATTTCTCTGTTTGAACATTTGGAATTTTAACAGCAGGGTTTGGAGTAGTTTCTTCTTCTTTTTCAGTGTCTGGAGTCCTTTTTAAAGGATTTTCTAATACGATTTCTGTAGACTGTTCCAATGTTTCCTTGGAGGGAAATGAAGTGGAAGGTTGCTCATTAGAAGGTTGGTCATTGGTTACATCTTCAATGGTGCGACTGGGAGGGTTTTGATTTGTTCTAAAGAGGATTTGAAGAGTTTTAGTAACTGGAGTTGCTTTAATTTTCTTAGGCTGATTAGGTACTACTTTCTTGTTTTGGTCTGGAGCATCAATGTTAGTTTTGCTCCTTAAATTGTATTGTTTATGCACCTCACAAATAGCAGAATCATACGCTTTCTTGTAATCGAATGATTCTCCTGTTCACGTCTGGAACTGCTGAAGCATATGTAATTCCTGATCATCTTGAGTCACAAAGACAGTTTCCTAATCATATAATCCCATTAAATTAATTTGAGTGTCTTGCTCAGGGTCTTCTAAATGGGAAGTTTCAGCATAATTTTGCTAGAAAGGTGGCCTAATATTCTGATCAAGCCCATTCTTCCCAGTATTTTGGTTCTGGTTCTTCCTAAAGTTTGGATTTCTCACTAGAGGTGCGTGTTGGTTGTCCTAGTGAGGCTTCCTTTCAATTTTTTCTATCCTATCCATCAATTTTTCCATTCCTTTGGCTAAAGCATCCATTTTTTGGTCAAAGGGTGAAGCTTCCTCTTTCAAGGGTACTCTCCTTTCATTTCTAACCCTAGCTCTTTTGGCAAGAATATTAGCTTCTACACTAACTGCTGCACTCTACATATCTTCTAGGGTTGGTGGATTCCTCTCTCTCAGTTGGAAAGCCATATCAGTGTTAAACCCGTCTGGAAATTTTATCAGGGCTAAGCCAGGTGGAGGTCTAAGTTCAAGAGGTATTGCATTATATACATTGTTAAATCTAGTAAGGTGGTCCTGAACGGTTTCGTTTGGTCCCCTCTTGGTGTTTTCATATTCAAAAATAGTTTGAAGAGGGTTCTTTTTCTTCTCCCACCTATTTAAAAATTGCTGGTAAAAAACTTCTAAACTATCTATACTATTGTTAGGAAGAGATCTAAACCATGTTCTCACTTCTCCAGCTAGAGTTTGGGAAAAAATTCTCATTTGAACACCTCTTATGTCAATTTCATGCTGTTCGAAATAATCTATCATTTTTCTTGTGTTTTGTTGTGCTGTGTAGGATCCAGTGCCATCAAATAGGACAATTTTACTTTGGTAATCTTGAGGCATGACACCTTGTGGAGTAGGCATCACAAGAGGAGCATATCTGTTTGCCATGGCTCTGAGTTGGGCAGGACTGAGAGTAGGAGTTGGGGTAACAATGGGATTTGGGATAATAGGGGGTGTTTTAGAGGTTGAAGAGGAACTGGGGGTACTAGGTGTTTGATGGGTAGTGATAGGCTGATGGGGAAGCGAAGGTATGAATGGAGGTGTGGAATGAACTTCAGAAATGTGAGGAAATGATGGTGAACTAAACGAAGTTGAAGTTATTTCAGAAAGTTCAGGGATCCTAACAGTAGTAAGGGATGACCGAGGGGAATTTAGAAGGTACTGATCGATTCACTAGTTTTCCTTTTGGACCTCAAGCTCTTTAATGAATTTTGGATCTAGAAATAGGTCATCAAGTGCACTTTCAGACTTGGTTTTGAATAGGGAGAGGTCAAATGACTCGTCAAAAGGGAGGTCTTCTAAAAGGAACCACTCATCAGGACAGGAATCCACTTTGATCAAAGGCCTTGGGCTTACTGAACTTTCTTGACTTCTAGCTATTATCAAAATAAGGTTGGGATTGTCAAATACAGAGGGAGGATTTGGATCAAGGTTGGCCCTTGTATAGTGAGTTCTTCTTGAAGCCATATTTCAAGCTTTTTCTGATTTTTTTTTTTTTTGAAATTTTAGAAATAACTTCTAATAAACCCTTTAAGAGGCTTAAAATAAAAATTTGAAATTTCTCAAAGGTTTATTAAGACTGAGGGTTTGATTCCCCAGTATGGTTGCCACTATGTTATCACTCAGAAGTCCTCCCTAGAAGTTATAAAAAGATAAAATAATATGAGGTAACCACAAACCTAATCTTTTAGACTCGGGTTCTAGCCAACCCAAGTCCAGAGAGGGCTCTCTCTTTATAATTTTACTTTGTTTTGGGTGTGATTTCAGGCTAGCTCTTAATGCTCATGAGGTTTTGATTTTGATTGGGTGGTGGAATTCTGGGAACAAATGGACAGAGCAGGCCTTTCAAGCCATTAGGATATGGAGTCAATAAAAGAGTGGCTTAAATGGATCAGGTCAATTACTAAAGGAGGAGTTCACAGGGCAGGCTAGCACAACAAAAGGCAAATCTGCAAGTTCAAATGGATGAGGTAGTCCTAACCAAGGTGAAAGGGAAATGAAGAATCCTTAAACTGGGATCAAGATGAAGAACAAAAGGAGATCAGTAGCAAAGGGCAACTAAGAATCATTTACTATGGACCTAAGGGGGGAAACTACAGAAGTAAGGGAGCAGTTAAGAATTCCCAGACTAAGATAGTTTAGAAAAAAACATTAAGAAGGTAAACAGTCAAAATAGAGAGCTTTAAAGCTAATTCTGAAATATCATTCCTAGTTTACCATTCAGATTTCGTGAAACACATGTCATTATTTGTAAACATGAAGAGAGAACAGTAATAAACATGAAGAGATAATAATTATTTGATTTCCACTGTGCACAAGAATCTTGTGAAATGTCTTTAACTTTATTCCATGATCCAACAAGCCAATCCAATCTTGATTACAATAGCTCCTTAACTTGAAAAGAAATGTCTACAATAATGTCTTTGAATCCACCCTAATTACTTAGAAATACGAAGTATTTATACAAATAATATTACAAAATATCTCATAATAGTTTGAGAACTATTCTAGGAAATCGAAAATGTCTTCAAGCATGAAGATAGAAACAAATGGAAAACTGCCTTCTTGTTTTCCCTTTTATTGTGATTGTGTTGGCTGTTTGTAATTCAGATTTGGCTCTTTGTGTTGACTGATATCTATGTGCTAGAATCACTTTATGCCTTCAACCTACTGATACTCTTTACCTGTTACACTTTGACCCTATTTCATCCTACTGCCATCGGATTTACTGCAGTAAATTTATAGTAAATCTGTTACTTTTACCCACCATTCATCTTTAGGTCATTTTACCTTAAGCATCTTTCTATATGTCTCATCAGCTTTGGTGTGCTTGGCAAAATTTGGCTTGTTGACAAATAGATGCTTTACCTCGTGTTCTAGGAAGAACAAATTTTCCAAATTGTCATACAATACCTTTCCGGTGGGTAAAGATTTTACCCCTGAAGTACTAGTTTGTGTAGGAATTTACAAGGTAAGTTCCTCAGACAGAACACCAAAAGGACATCGCTCACAAATAGATCATAGATCAATACACCAGTATTTTGACGTGGTTAAAACCCTCAGAGAGGGAAACAGTCCATGGCCTGCGCCAAC
>APFE030765370.1:12815-28248 GCA_000404065.3 Pinus taeda
CATCATCACTGCTTTGATCCAACCATAAAGTATCTCGAAGGTCCTGAATGGATCTATCAAGGTGGTATAAGCAACTTTCTTCCTAGAATCTCCATGGGAAATATACATATCGCCGGAGCTACATCTAATATATGCATCAGTTGTAGCAAGCCATGGTAGACCCAAGATCAAGGGATGTCCCTCTACTGGGTTCTTTACCTGAAGCACAATGAAATTAGCAGGATATTCCCAAGAATCTATTGAGATGATCACATCGTCCAATACTTCTTCTGGATTAATTTTAGATCTATCCGCTAATTCAAGCATAGTAGGAGTAGGGTGAAGATGAGATAACCGAAGTTGATCGATGATTTGCTTAGTCATGACATTAATGGCTGCCCCCAGGTCTATAAGGACATTAGAGACAAGGACATTACCAATCTAAACTGAGACAACAGGGTTTCCAGGATCAATATATTTTTCCATAGACACACATCCTGTCATCAACTCTACTGCCCTACCAACAAATTGAATGGTTTGGGGTTCCAATCTCTTCGTCCCAGGTTTCTTGAGACAAAATTCCTAAATAATATTGGTACAAATATGGATCTCTTTGATGGCTTGGAGTAGAGGTATCTTAATGAAAAGATTTCGAAGCTCTGATGCAAAGCTAGTCTCGAAAATAGGCTCTCTTCTTTCCATTACTAGTCTCTCTGGGAAGGGAGGCTGGTTGGAAGAAGATGACAAGGATTCAGAGGGTAAGGGCTACTTAGTGACAATTTTCAGAGAATGATTAAGAGTTTCTTCTTCTTCTTTCTCTTCAACACTCACTCTAGGTTGATTTTGATTTTCTGATGTTACAGTCCTTCCCGATCTTAATTGAATATCATGAACCCCAACTAAGGAGGTCGAAAAGGTGGAGGTAAAGGTAATGGTGGAGTATATTGACTCGGAAGTTGAGGCATTTAATAACGTGTTTGTGTAGATGGATATGACTGCATGGGTGGCTGGTAGGAATATGGAGAATGAGTTGGCCCTCTCCAACCTTGTTGCCATGGTTGAGAAGGTTGCCCATGCTGATATTGGTTCCCATATTGCCACTGTTGATTAGTGTGAGGATAAGAATATGCATGTTTATAACCACAATAATGTGGAGAAAATTACAGAGCCATACCTACACTTACCTGAAGCTAATTTCTTTTTGCTCCCATAGCATACAAGTATTCAACTTCAGGTTGTCCCCCTGTAAATACAACCTTAAGTCTTGGTATAGAGAGACATTTTTGCTGTGATATGGTCTTCTGCACAAATAGCACACTTATTAGTTTCTTTCAAATTAAGAGGACACTCTTTAGGAGGATGCTTGTCTCTACATTTAGGACAGAAAATACTTAATGACTCTTGTTCCTTCATGGGTTTTTGTTGAAATTTTAAAGAGTTCAACTGTTTGGTAACAATGTTCATTATGTCAATTTTCATGTTTTCCATTTTATTTTCTAGTCCAATAATCATAGCATCAGTAGATTCGGTTTTTCTATTTTAATTTCGAGTTCCTCTATGTGATCTATACTGATTTCATGAAAATTTCCTTCATAATTCACAAATTTGTTCAAAAGTTTTCTAAGAAATATCACCTTGTCCTAACAGATTTAAATTATTTCTAGCATTATTAGTAATTCCTCTTAAGAACAAGGTTCTAATAGTACTGGAATCAAGCTTAAGTTTTGACCTTTGTAAAATATACAAAAATCTTTTTAGATAATCTTCAAGAGTTTCATCATCATCCTATATGATTGTAAAAATCTCATCTTGCATGTCCTAAGTTTTGCAATATTCTTGATATTTAGACAAAGACACTCTCTTCATCTAATACCAAGAGGCTATAATGTTTCCTCCTAACCCCATAAACCAGTGTAAAGTTGAGTCTTTGAGAGTCACAGGAAATAATATTAACTTCTGAGCGTCAGTTTAGTAATCATAACTTCTACACAAAATATCAAACTCGAATAAAAAAGAGTCAAGATCTTCATGAACTTTACCATGGAAATGAGGGAGAGATGATGGTGGAATGTTCTTCATTTGTGCCACAGTATCAGGGTCCACAATTGGAAACACAAAAGTGGATTGTTACCTACTTACCTGGTTTTCACCAGTCCCTTCCACATGATCTTCGTGGTCTGCCATTGTTTCCCTTTTGCTTCCAACAGACTGAACTACACCTAAGCTGTTGTCACCAAAATCCAGGTGGACTGTTCCTACATGATGGGTTTGAATTGGATTGGGTTTGCTGCTCACAGAAGGAGACCCAATATGAGAATTGTTTTCTGAATTCTTTCGGCCCTTAGTGGGCTTTGAACCCTTACATTTTCTAGGCATTCATTTCAAAAAAAGAAAGAAAAATAACGAAATAACTTCTAATAAAAAAATGTTGTCAGAAATCAGTCAACACCTGTAAAATTCCTTCAAAGAAGCCTTTCCAAACAATACTGCAAAAATAAAGGAAAAATTACCTCTATTGTATAATCAGAGAATTCTTACCAAATCAAATCGTCTCCCCGACAATGGTGCCAAAATGTTGGGTGCAGGAATTACACTTAAGCAAACTCCTTAACACTTAAATTGTCAACCTGGGGGATCCATAAACTTAGAGACGAAGCATAGGCAATGCCAGAGATGGTATGGATATTTATAATATAAATCCCTACTTTCTTTAAAGGAAAGATTGTAGAATGAAACTAAAAAGAGAAAAAGGCAACTTGAACCATCAAAATAATCTAAGACTGGAGCAAGGAAGAATGCATTTGCAAATGAAGGAATTAGAAATAAAGGGGCAATCACTCTAGCTAACTATTGTTTAACTACTGAGTGTGTGTTTTTCTTTATCAAAGAACTTAACAGTCTCATCAGATGGGCCCTTTATACCTGCTCCTTTAGAGATTTCCTTCCTGCACTAATCTATCCTGCAATATTGCAGTCTGCTTGCACTAGTGCAGGAACATAGATTTATGCAGAGGGTGTAAATAGTGTCTTTACTAAAGGCATTTTACTTCATGCAAGGGCTTGAACTTTTCCAGGTTCAAAGCACTCAAATCTCGTGGCAAGAAACTAGTTCTTACACTAGATCAGAGCTTCTTGCACTTAGGATTTAATTCTTAAAATAAGTGCTTAGTTGCTGCAAGTGCTATTACACTGTTAAATCAAATTGCATGCATACAAATTGAATGTTTTTGATTTTGACAGTGTGCAGAAATAAGGAAACAATCCATATACGTTTATCCTATCATAAAGTGTTTAATGAAAGCAAGAAAATTGCGGGAAATAAACTAGAAAGGCTTGCTGCATCACACTAAAGTGCACTAGTGCAGGTTCATTTCTCCTGCTTGGACTAGGCGAGGAAAACCAACCAAACAAAACTGAAAAAAAAGAAATCTCACACCAACGTGCTCTGGTGCAGGTTTATTTCTCTTGCTTGGACCAGGTGGGGAAAACCAATTTGAAATTAGGTGCAGGAAAAGGAAATTTAGCTACTTCACACAATGGATCCGCTTTCACTCAGACAGGAATGCATGTTCTTGAAATTAAATCACACTTGACAACATAAACAAAAATTACAAGAAATTGGAAATAGGGTAAACATGCTGGGTTGGCTGGGCCCTAGCCAACCAGCATGTTTCCCTTTTAGATAGAAATGCTGCTCAGTACTTTAATCAATTCATCAGCTTAAAACACAAAAATGCAATTTATAAAACATGAGGCGGAGCTCCCTTTTTATTAATTCACTGAGACAAATACATGCGTGAATACATAGTCCAGCCCAGATTTGGGCGATAACAAAATACAACACCTATTACTACCTCCCTAGCTATGTCTTTGTTCTATACAAAATTTATATCCAAAAAAACTATCTCATCCTATTTACATTCTTCATTATATAGATCTTTGGCCAAAGGCCAAAATAGATCATTTAACCATTTACATAACCAAATCTAGAATTTAGCTTTCAACCTTCAAAATTAGACAGTTTAGCAAAACTGGCAATGGCCAATCTCCAGCTATTATTTCTTCATAAATTTGATCTCAGCTGCCTTTAGATCGATCTTGTTGTCATGGATGAAGTTGATCAAAATGAGGCAGTGATCAAGGAGGTTCAGATCTGCTGCAAGGATTTGTTGTGCTGGCACTAGTGCAAGATCCAATCTTGCACTAGGATCAACGGTCACGGTAAGTACTTTGACTATCAAATAGACATTGGAGATATCGATAAGTTACAAAGAGTGATTATAAGAAATAAATCATGTAATAAATGATTAATTAATGCTAAGTTATGTTAAAAATATGAAAAATAAAGTGCATACGAAATATGTCGTCATTCTTGGATTGGTGCAAGATGAGGGTGTATAAGAGAAGTAAAACAATAGTAAATGGTTATGATTTAGGAAGGGGAAAATGGCAAAAAGAGAGAAAATTAGGGGGATAACATCCTCCTATCCCTAAACTGTTGTGTGTCCTCACACAACTCTTTACCTCTACAAAAATCTTCAAAACGTTGAGCGTTCCAGCTCAATCTTGCTTTGGTATACTGTCATCAGCCTGCAATGTTTCAGAATTCTTCTTTTCGTTGTTCTTTAGTTTCTTTGTTACCTTTTTAAGTCGCTTGAAACATTGCGTAGCTCGGCACTTCCAAACTTTAACTTCTCTTTTCTTTTTCTAGATCTCTGTCGTCAATTCTCCTCTACTCTATTTTTTATCCTCCTGCGCTTGAGCTATTAGCTGTTCTAAGTTCTGCACTTGAAGATCTAGTTTAGCTATCCGAGAAGTAGGAGCTACCAAATATTTTTCTTTTTTTGTTTTAGTAGGGGCTACGTCTTCCTCAGGGACCTCAATATCCCTCATGGTTACATCAGAAAATTCTTCTTCCCCTAGTCCCTCTTCTTCTGATTCTTCTTCTCCTACCTCTCCTTCTTTTGCTTCTTCTTCTTCGGGTTCTTCTCCTCCCGCTTTTTCTTCTTCTGCTTCTTCTTCTCCTCTTGCTTATTCTTCTTCTTCTTCTTCTTATGCTGGTGCTTCTTCTGGGGTTCTTCTTCTGCTTCTTCTTCTTCTACTGGTGCTTCTTCTTGCACTGGTGCAGGAGGGGATTCAAGGCCCTGTGGGGACTATGGCTCTTTGCCTGCATCAGATACTTTATTCTTTTTCTAGGGATTTTTAATGAAATTGGGCAATAGAGCATCATCTTTGACCTCTGAAAATTTTGCTGCGTCTGCAAGGACTGGCAGGTTGTCATTTTCGGGGGTCGTGCCTATACTGGTGGGTAGAAGGAATCTCTTCAGCAGATGCGCTAGTTGTCTTCTTATTTGAAGATGGGGCCTTTTCTACTGTTGATTTTTCCAATCGTTTCCTTTTTGCACTGGTGTAAGAAGGACTCCCTTTTTCATTCTTACTCAGGCCCTTGCTTGTGCTGGCAGGGTCCTCTATCTCCTTTCCAATAGTTGTCTCTTTATGCAGCTGTTTTAACAATGCCTTCCATGTCATGGCTTTAACTTCTAGCTGTTTCAGTACCAAAATCGTTATTAGGCCATGGTGATATAGCTTCATGTCGGCTTGGTTTGCCCATTCATCTTGCACACCTTTGGCCATTTTTTTGAAGCTCCTAAGCATAAAGTAAGGGAAATACATCCTTCACTAGACCTGTTGACCAACTTCGAAATGCTACAACATCCTAAAATGATATACAAGAGTGCGGGTGTATCTTCCCTCATAGGTTACAAAATTCTGTAGGATGAAAAGGAGGTCTTTCAACTGTCTCAACAGGGCACTACATGAAACTCCTTCCTTCCAGTCTACCTCCAACTTCTTGTTGATGACAAAATGTTGCCATCACTTCCTTTCTAGTTTCTGATATTTAAACCACTGTTCACCAGTATTTTCCAAGCTTGTCGCTGCTGCTATAAATTCTTCTATGACTTTAAATTTGAGAGGCCCAATTTTTCTCAGCCATTTTTGAAATTTCTGGCAAATTGTAAAGCCACTTCTTTTTCGTGTCCCTCAAACTTCCACAAAAACTAAAGAAAGCCCGAGTCTCACAATAGTGTAAGACTATTGCGATACTCAGCAGTTTGTTCTACCTTACTAAGAGATGAGGGTTCGTTTCAAATAGGCAGCATTGCTGCTTAATGGCTATGAATAGTCTAAAATTCTACATGCAACAATAGGAGAATCAGTTCTTATGAATAGGGATCCCACTGTCCACCATCCTTTCCATCTTATCACTCATTCATTCGTCGTAGATGCATGACACCTTTGAGATCAAGCTAGATTGGTACTTGTGGTGGTGTTTTAACGGCTAGTTGAGGTAATAATTCTGAAGTGAAGGACATCTAGGATTATGGTGGAAAGGGGGAAATTATGTCCAAGCAATAGTTAAATACTTCGACATTCCTTCATAATTCAAAAAAAAAGAACTTAGCATTCATTAAAAAAATGAACATGATTTCTAACTTAAAAACACCTTGCACTGTAAATAATTTTCTTGTAGTTAGTATGATAGCACAAGTACTCGTCGACTAAGTGAAAGGACTTCATATAAATTTTCATGATGACCACTTTCCTATGACGTATGCTATGAAAAGAATAAATTGTACTATGTTTCTGACAGAGTGCATGCTTGCACTGGTCTGCTTGCACTGCTTAAATTATGTTGGTACCATTCTGCTTGCTTTATCATATAGGACAACATGCTTGCACTAGTGCAAGCATAATATCTAAAAACAGAGAATTTAAATAAAATATAGGTTGGACTTCCACATGAATTCCTCAACTTATACTGGAAATTTACTTCACCCTTTCTTGATGCTTTAGAGCATATCCTTTTGCTCTTTGTGCGCGAGATCTTGCAAAGAATTCATGAGGGAATAAAGAAGTGGGAAAAGAAAAATTTCAGAATGGGAAGGAATTATGTTACAAGGATTGTAGGAATAGTACCAAAAGAGGGAATAAACAAAAGTGGGATAGGGAAAAAATTCAAGGGTAAAGTGGGATTTTTTCAAAGTGGACAAGGTAAATTTAGAAGAATGTGGTAAGGTTAATCATTCCGGGATTGAAGAAGAAAACTGAGGGAATACTTCAGAATTGGAGTATGAAGAAAGATAGAAAATTTTCTAGAAGGTCTGCCTGCACTGGTGCAAGAAAAAATAATTGCAGCGAAAATTAAGCATTACTTGAATACAAATGTCCATGCTAATTACCCCAATTGTATAAAGGTTGCTTCTGCTGAACCTATTTTTACTTGGTGGTCGCTAGCATATCTAAAGATCAAGCAACATTTTATTTTTATTAGAAATTTTTAATCTTCCTGCCAGCAAGTTGGTTTTCAGGTTGATCCTTCAGCAATCATGTCAGCGAACTGATTTTCATAATTACAGGAAAATGTTTTTTTTTTTTTTTTTTTTTTTTTTAAGAGGAAGAATAATTCATGTTTTCAAAAGGTTGGTATTACCATTCACCACTACCGTCCCAAATTGTTGTTGGACTTCTTGTGTAAAATATTTCCTGGTAAGTGGCTGAAAATACTTCTTTAACTTGTGTCCATTTACTAAGAATACTGATTTTTTTCCATCAATAGTTTTAACTTATACTGCTCCATTCTCAAATACTCGAATCACTTCATAAGGTCCCATCCAATGTGTATGGAATTTCCCTTTAAATATTTTAAGTCTAGAATCATAAAGGAGCACCACATTGCCTGACTCGAATTGCCTTTTCTGAATAGACTTGTCATGCCACCTTTTACGTTGCTGCTGAATTAGTATGTTCCGCTGAAAAGCATCGCTACAAAATTCATCTAACTCATTTAATTGGAGAAGACATTGTTGTTGGGCCTCAAATAGATCTAGTCATAACTGAATTGCAATCCTAATAGTTTTGATCTGGAATTCAATTGGTATCAGAACCTGTTTTCCATATACTAGCTCATATGGTGTATGTTTTGTGCTAATTCTCCAAGTGGTTCTGTATGCCCACAAAGCCTCTGGTAATATTTCAACCCAATCTTTCTGATGTATATTTACTGTCTTTGTAAGAATGGACTCAATCACTTTGTTTGTGGATTCCACCTAGCCATTCGCTTGCGGGTAATACGACATGGACTTCCTGTGCTGGATATTATATTGCTCCATCACACCCTATACCAGATTATAAATAAACTACAGACCATTATCAGAAACAATTTCTCTAGGCACACCAAATCTAGTAAAGATTTCAGTAAAAAGAAAATCAACAACAACTTTTTCTGTAGCAAGATAAATAGCTTTAGCTTCTACCCATTTCGTAACAAAATCTGTACAAACCAAGATATGCTTTTTACTTAATGATGTTGGATTAATTGGTCCTATAAAATCGATAGTCCACTTTTCAAATGACTCAATCATAACTTGGCGACATAAAGGCATTTCATTGGTTTGATTAGGTTGGCCCATTTGCTAACAGCCATCACAATACTATTTGGCATCCTTAAACAAGGAAGGCCAAAAGTAACCAGCACGCAATACTTTATATGCAGTCCACTTATTAGAGAAGTGGCCTCCACAAGGTTCATCATGAGCAGATTTCAATATTTCAAACACTTCCTCCTATCTTACACACCTACAGATAATCAGATCTAGATCAGTGTGAAAGAGATCTCCTTGAATCCAGGAATATGCAACACTAATCTGAACAATACTCCACTTTTCACGAGCAAACAAGTGGGGTGGTGTTTTCCCAGTAACCAAGTAATTAGCAATGTCAGCAAAACACGGGGAATATGTTGACATAGCAAAAAGACGTTCATCCAGAAAATCATCATTAACAGGAGTTGCTTCACTAGGATTATCTAATCTAGAAAGAAATCTACTACAACATTAGATTTTCCTGGTCTATCAACAATAGTAATATTAAATTCTTGCAACAATAGTAACCACCTAGTCACTCTACTACTAGTCAATGGCTTGTTCATCAAATATTTGATTGTGAAATGATTAGTATGTACAAATACTTTATATCCTATAATATAGTGTCTAAACTTATTAATTGCAAAAATTACAGCTAAAAACTCTTTCTCTATAACTGTGTAATTTAATTCAGCAGAAGACAAATTATTACTAATATACTAAATAGCATAGGATTTTTTATTTTCCTCTTGTGCTAAAGCTGCGCCAATAGCCAAATCTGGAGCATCAAAGGAAATGTGAAAAGGCAGGGGCCAATTAGGACCTCCCAAAAGTGCATGTACTAAGTTTTCCTTCATTGTTTCAAAAGACTATTGGCAAGCTGTGGTCCAAGAAAATTCACTATCCTTAGCTAGAAGTCAGAAAAGAGGAGCAACTATCTTAAAAAAATTTCTATGGATCTCCTATAGTAACCAGCATGTCCTAAAAAACCTCTTACTTCCCTTTGAGTTTTGGGTGCAGGAAGATGTAAAATGATTTCAATCTTTGTTGGATCAACTTGGATACCTTTACCAAAAATCAAATGGCCAAGTACCACTCCCACTTTGCACATTAATCTACATTACTTGTCACTCAAGGCGAGATCGGCTCCTAACAACGAAGAAGTACTTTTTCCAGATTTTTGAGAATCACCAAACACAATGGATTACCATAATCTTTACTTCGTGTTGACACCAAAACATCAATTTTAGGCTTAGAGGCAGATAGCATAAACACTTGGGAATGTGAAGCATGATCTATAGCAACCGAATGAGTCTCCGAATTCAGAAAAGGATCTGTCAATACTGCGGATGCACTAGAAGTCTTAAGAAGTTTTGAGACGTTAGAACAGTGAGGACAATCTTGCGTAAAATGATCGTCGTTACATATCAAACATGGATAAGAAGGTTTCCTAGCTGGAGAAGAGGAATCACATGCTTTCTATTGAGGAGAGGGTTTTGTTTCTTTTTAGCTTTCCCCTTCTTCTTGCTTCCTGGTTTATTTTCATTCTTGCCTTTGTCAGATCACACGAAATTTATTTCGGAAGTAGGAGTGTTATCAGATGTAGTAGAAGTTTGATTGGAAATAGAAAGTGTTTCACCAGATGGTCTACCTGCTGTTTGTGTGCTCAAATAACCAATCACACCGTCACTGGCATGAGAGTCCTTACTCGATGAGGGTGGAGGAATAGTAAAAGCTGGTCTTGGTGCATTTGGAATTTTGTCATAGAGCGTGCTAGACTGAGTATAGATCAAGTCTAAGTATTGGGCATGAGCAATTACTTTCTCTTCAGTGACAAATCCTCCTTTAGCCATATCCTTGGTGATAGATGACAACAAGGATTTTATAAACCACTCAGCTAAAAGCTGACCATGAACATAAGTTTTGAGAATTCGACCATGACGATGCCACTGATGAATATGATCAGAGATGTGAGTCGCAGTAGTCTGTTTAAAGCTGTTCAATAGTTCCATTCTAGTTTCATATCATATGGGTAACTGGAAGTGGGTTAAAAACATGGTAGCTAAGTGTTCTTTGAAAAAGACGTAGTCTAACAGAATCATCATTCGGGGATTTTGATGAACACCATAAATGAAAAGTCATGACATGGTTGGATGGGTCTTCTCCAGGCTTTCCATTGAATTTTGGAATATCGGAAGGCAATTTATGAGGAATCACCGGCCACCAAGGTGCACAAAGAATTAGATCATTGGTAAGTGATTTAGATCTGGTAATTCAAGTGTTGCAAAAAAAGGCAACTGTCTATTGAGGTCAGGTTGAGCATAACCAGGGTAAGATGGAATTGCCTAGGAAATAGGCCTTTGCATACAAGCATAAGGCATCTGCTGCTCGTAACCTTGATGGGGGTAAGTTTGTCAAGAAAATCCAGTATAAGGTGGTTTTTGAGCACTAGGATACATTTTATGTTGTCCAAACTTAGCATAAGCTTGTTGACCAAGTCCAGGATAAGTTTGGTATTGCTGGAATTGTTGTTGTTGATACTTTGGTTGCCATGGTTATTGATTTAACAATTGTTTTCCACCAATGTAAGCTTCACTAGGTTGTGAATACACTAAACCAATGTAAGTTTGAGTCACTCCAATAAAAGGTAAAATGGCCTGAGGTTGTTAGACTGCAGGCACAAATGGTTGTTATAAAACTACCTGAGAAGGCTAAAATCTATAAACCTAAAACTTAGGGGTCTGAAGTTGAAGGACCAGCTTGCAAAGGTTGAGATATAACTAACTGATCTTACGACTATGGTAAAGTTGTAACAATAGGTGTAGTAGGTATGGATGAGATATTTTGCATAGGTTGTGATGGATATGCAAGCCTTGGTTGAACGAGAATTGTTGGTTGCCACTGACAAATAGTCATTCCAGGTTGACCTAAAGACAACGACATACCATTGTATGGTTTCCCCCCAGAAAATGGAGGATAAGGAGATTGTGCATATTCTTCTCCATATGGGGTAATCTAGTGTAAAGCGGACACATTGGATAGTTACCAGATGAACCAACTTGATATTGAGTTGATGGGTCAAGCTGTTTAGTATCCATTAATGAAGAACCGGATTAAATTCCTATAGAGGACATGGGAAAAGACCATGGACTAGAAGAAAAACTTGAGTGGGTTGCAGATAAATCTTGGTAACCTGGTGGGATGGACGGAACACCATACAAATGTGACTCATGTGTCGTAGTAAACATCAAAGAGGTAGAGACAGAGGATTCTATCACAACTGTAATAGATGGTAGAGTTTGGGATGTTGACTCTGCCATAGTCAATTGTCCTAATAAATTTCCTAACAAATCAACCGGTGTCTGAAATTATTCAGGATCAAAGGGAGTAGTAAAATGATGAGTATGAGGAAAAAGATAAAGTCCAGGTCCAAATCGAACTGGAGTTTTGGGTGGTTCTTCCTCCGGTTCCTCTTCTATTGAAATCAAACCAGGTGGAAGGATTTCACTGTGAGGTCCGTAATAGATTTCTTGTATTTGTTCCTAAGGTTAAGGGGAAGTCTCGACAGTTACAGATGTCTAAGGATGAACATGTCAATCATCTTCTAGTATGGTAATGACTTCTAATTGTTCAACTTCTAGATCCAAGTGTTATGGTAAAAGAACAACAGATTCAAGTTGGGCTTCCTGAGCAACTTCTAGTTCAGAAGTAACTATTGATTGGGCAGTGATAGGTTCAGGATCAACTTCTGGTTGAACAGATTCAGGTTCAGAAGTAATTTCTTGTTGAACAACTTTGGGTTGAGAATCAACTTCTTGTTGGACAACTTGGGTTACCGTTTCACTAGGCTCACTTCTAGTGTCCCCAGGTAATTGTGGAGATTCTGCTTCAGTAACAGATGTACCTGTAATTGTACAAGTAACTGGAGTCACAATTCTTACCTGTATATGTTTTTTTGGTAATCAGATGAAGAACCAGAAGTTTGTGATGTACTAGATTCAGTCAAACGAGACTGCTTTTGCCTGCTAGGTGTAGCTTCACGGGGTAAAGGCATTTTACTCACTGTCCTCTGCAAACAAAGGGGTAAGGGTTGATGTTCCTCCATAATTGCTGATTGATTTTATTACAAAATAAATAAACAAAAATAGGGTAATCTAGGCAAAAGGATTACCAAGCAACTATGAACTGCAATATACTACCTCAGTAAACCAAGGATTTAACATATATGCATGCAATCTCCCCGAATGTTGTGTTCGGTGTATCATAGTATACAAGGTGGCCAACTTGATTACCTAAGGATGGATAGAAACCTAATGCAGTCCTCCCATATATACCCGAAATTACGTGGAGGCCCAATCTGTGTTAACGTTGTCTAATGCGAAACCGTACCATGAGAGCATTCCTTTATATTTTTCGTACTATAACACTACCCTTTATACCCAAAGGCACGTGGATGAGATACGATATACGTACATAAATGGAATGAGGGATCACACCTGTAATGTATCGCAAACAATTAACGACAACTACTATGTTTTATGATGTTGAAACATGTCTCTAGCCTAGAACCTCTAAATGTTATTAATTAGGTGACAATTCTCCATTAGGTTAATTGAGATAACTTTTAAGTTGATCTTGATTAGGAATTTTCCTTTCAAGGTTCACCACATGATGTCTTTGAAATTCCTAGAATGCAACTATGATGAGAAACATTTTTTCCATTTGATTTTGAACAATGAAAACCTTAACTACAAGGGATAGAGCAATCAGAATGTTTGATCAAAGAGCAAAGAGCACATCTAATGCAATTTCCCTAAACTATTCCTATAAGAACACACAAACCTCTAATCTCATAATGCAAGTTTTCTTTTCAATTCCCTAAATGTTGAGATGAACAAAAGGAAACTAATGCACATACAATCAATCAATCTTTTGCAAGAAACAAAGACTTTACGACAAATCCTTTTCGAAAGAAATGAAGACTTTACGAAACTTTCTTTTCAGCAAAGATCAATCGACTATAAGCTAACTTTGACAATGAATTGATAATGATGAAGAAATAATGTAAGAAACACTAAACAATCAAGGCCAAAGTAAGCCTGGGAAGAGAAATACTAGTTTATTTTAGAACCACAGACATCATTGATCTTTCAGCAAACAACAAGAGAAGCAAATTTGGAAAAATCAAAACAAAGGTGGGTTTTTTAGCCTAAGAGGAATTAGTGTAGGCCAAAGAGGAAGACAATGCATTGCAATGCACTATCTCTAAGGCAGGGGCTACTCTGTAATGCATTGTGTCAGAACAAACACTATGCTGGTGCCAAAGAGTCAATTCAAGGGACATTCAAGCAAAACTTTTTACTAAAAACACTTTAAGAAGACCGAAATAAGATCAATAAAGGTAAGAAAAGTCTACTAGGGTGTGATATGATGAGGGAAAGCCACCAAGAATGACAGTCATTCCCCAGTTGAGTCACCAATTTGTTAGATGGAATTTGCATCTACAGATAAACACATCTTCCCTAGGTGGATGAATACACTTAGAACAACATAAAGAAAGTAGTTTAACCTTTTCTTATAGAAGATAGATGAGATGGAGGAACTTCCTTGTTGCCTTTTTCTTTCTAAATCTCTTTTGAATCACTCTTGTCGCTCCCACTTGAACTAAATCTGCTCAAAAGGTACTTGCATCAAGAGAAAAAGAAACAAGAAATGATAAAAGCATACATGAACTATGAACTATAAAACAATGGAATCGAATACATGTAAACACATAATGATCATAGATATGAACAATCATATGAGAAAAGGAATAAGCTCTTTATTAATGTGGAAGGAAGAATATCACTGAATACATTTCAATTCTATGCCACTCCTTTATCCAGGAGGATCATCTTCAGATCAATTGCACAAGTTTATCGTCAGTGTTCAGTGTCGTCATCAACAATTTAGTTCGATGTCATCATCTTCGACAATGTTGTTTATGGTTCAAGTTGATCAAGTGATGTTAATGGTTTTCTTGGTGATGGTTTTGTACCTAGCTGTCAACATGTGGTTGTCGTCAGTTTCGCCAGGATTTGGTGTCGACATGTGTTTGTTGTTCACCTCGCAGGTTGATCATTGACATGGGTGTGTCATTTGTTGCAAGGGTTCTATATGGTTTATCATCATGTGATGTCGTCGCAAAAGAAGCTTTATCGACGATATGTATTTGGGTGAATGTCACTTTGTGACATTTAGTTGTAAAGGGATTTTTCTTATTGATGAAATTTCCTAATGACTAAAACCTAAACCTAATACAAAACTAATCCTAGAACCTAATGAAACATTCAAAAATACATTAAACCTAAAGTCTAAACCCTAATCCATACACTAAATACCATTACCTAGTCCTAAACCGTGTTGGATATGTTAAAACCTAACAAAACTATGTTTTAAAGCCCTCTCAGCCTATGTTTAAAACATCAAAAACATTACAAAATATGAAAAACAGTCATAAGCTGCTAGTTTGACCATGTAGGGTCCTAACTGCGGCAATTACAATGTTCACATGAGTAGAGATCAACCGGCGCGGTTAACATTTAACTGTCGGCATCAACCTAGACCGTGTTGGAACCTCCATGGTAAGCCACGATGGTCAGAGAACACGGGCTCATCAAAATAGTCACCGTGACAGTAGCTATAATTGCAAGGCAGATAAGCCATTAGGTGCCAGTCCAACAATTGATCTCTGAGGGAAAATACATGTTCACATGGAAACAATTAACCAGTGCGCAGTCAACCTAACCACCAATGGTTCTGTTTTAATATATGGTTAATTTTGGGCTTTTTTTAATTAAAATGTGAAGTTGTTAATTCGAGGTACATGGTGTTATCCGAGAATAGTGTCCACTCGGATGCTACTATTCCCACTAAGATGGGTGGCTATCTTATAAACAAACAATCAAAGTCTACTATTGATTCCTTTTATGAAAATAGATGAGAGGAGAACCAAGAGGGCCAACCTGAGTCTTGCGCTCGATTTCCTCTCC
>APFE030765370.1:47643-65496 GCA_000404065.3 Pinus taeda
ATGCATCGCACCCTGTACATTGGTGAGGTGATATGCATCGCACCCTCTGCATTGAGCTTTCAGTATGGTCCAGTTTTGACCATTTATGAGCAGTTTTCAGTGGAGAACTTCTGGGAGATGATGTAATCAGTTGACCTTGTTCCTTTACGTAGTGAAGCAACACTTTTAGGGACTTACGAGCCCCCAGTTTATGGACATTTATGATTGGGGTTGAAGTGCCCAAAAATGTCTATAACACATGGCTAATGACCCTAGGTGTCCTTTCACAACTAGACCAAGTACTTGAACCCAAATAATTAGCCCATTCATTTCTAAAACTAGGAAGAAGGAGTTTGAATGTATTTGTAGGCCTATAAGAGACAGTTTTGTTCATTGAAGGAGAAGAGAGTGATATCCATTGAAGGAAAAGAGAAAGATAGTTCAGAGAGATATCCATTGAAGTGATGAGAAGTTCCTGTGTGCACACTATTTTTGTCAAATATTTGTGTAATCGACCTCTTCTATTTAAATCCTAATAAAGCGGTCGCCCATCTTGAAAGCAGACCCGGAGACGTAGTCCATCAGGGATGAACTCTGTAATCAATTTTGTTGTCTTGTATCACTATATTTTTATTGTTTTCACTTCTGTTATGCATCTTACTTATGTTTAATCAGCTGTCGTAAAGTCTTTCTTCTCAAGCAGTTTCCTCAATTTCCGCACTTTCAGTTAACAATCAATTCAATAATGGCTAATTAATTCTACATCAGTTTTAACATATGATCATTTCAGATCATATAATTTTGTATCAGAGTAGGTTACGTTTGTATAATTTTCCATTAAATTTTAACCAGGTCAAAGTCACAATGAGGAGAAGGAATCCTTGAGTAGATTGATCTAGAGATTGGAAAGCGACGAGTCGTTCATAATTCAACCATGTTAGGATCTGATATGGGTTAAAACACTGGAACTAATATGAGTGATGAATAATTTCAACAATAATTCTTTACTATGCAACAGATGTTAGGAGAATTTTATGAAGACAAGAAGGCAAGAGATGTAGCTTCTTCTCCAAAGACATTGAAGAAGGACAAATGCAAAGGCAAGGCTGATAAAATACCTTCACTTCCATCATCTCCATCATCCCCTTCTTCTTATTCTTATTCTTCTTCTTCTTCTAGTACAAAATCTAAAACATAAAAGAAACCTAAGAAAACATCTCTTTTGAAACTTGATGTGAAATTTGAGTTACCTATTTATGATGGCGAAATGAATCCTTTAAAGTTAGATAACTGGATTAAGCAGTTAGAAGTGTATTGTCGTATTCAAAACACTTTTGATGATAGAATGAAAATTTAGTTAGCTACACTTAGAATGGGGGGAACAACTTTAATCTAGTGGGAAAGTAAAACTCACATAGATGTAAATCGAAAAGGAAAAGTCATCTCTTCATGGTCTAAGCTTTTAAGATCTCTTAGGAAACACTTTTATCCTTTAGGATACATGTAGAAAGTTGGTATTGATTGGCAGCATCTGAGGCAAGGTAAAGGGGGGAGTGTTCGGGAGTTTACTCAGGAGTTTAGAAAGAAAGAATTGGCACTTGGTATTTCATTGGATACACATAAAACTTTGTTAAAATACATTGATAGTTTACATTCATATTTGCAACATACATTATTGATGTTCAATCCTGATGATTTTGATGAAGTGTGTGTTCGAGCCATACATATTGAATCAGGTGGCAGACCATTCAAGTTTTCATCGTAGTCATCCAAAGAGCTGGAAATAAAGGATTCCAATGATAGTAAGGGGAAGAATAATTCGAAGAGAAAGAAATCGGTGATAGCTCAGAAGGAAATACCTACTTGTTCTCATTGCCAGAGAATCGGTCATGATGAATCTAAATTTTGGAAATTTCATCCAGAACTTAAGCCCAAAAAATTCCTTAAGGAGAAGGATGAAAAGAAGGCCATTGCAGTAGTCTAGCAAGATCTAGGTTCATATTCAGGTGATGAAAGGAGGATAATTGTTATGGCTACGATAGGTAAAACTTCTGACACTGGTTCAAGTTCGAAAACTATTGCATCTTCATCAAACATAAATCCTCCAAATGAGGATAAAAGAGTTGAATTGTTTAACATAAAGATAACTTCTAAGCATACAAAGATAGATACAATGTTTCACAGTGGATCATAGGCGAATTTAATCTCTGAATATTTAGTTAAAAGTTTGGGTTTGGAGATACGGAATCATCCAAGACCTTACCCACTAGGATGTATAAATAAATTAACTCAGATAAATGTCACAAAGCAACATCGATTAAGATTTTCCATTACAGCTAATTACATTTATGAAGTCGAATTAGATGCAGTTCCAATAGACATATGTGGAGTTATCTTAGGAATTCCTTATATTTATGATCGTGATGCAATATTTTATAGGAGAGAGCATAAATATCACCTTATGAAAGATGGGGTTGAATATATTATTAGGGCACATCAAAGTAAAAATCATTTGAAAATTAATGCTAATCAGATGAAGCGATTAATAAGTTGAAATAAAATATTTGTAATCATGTCTGTAAAGGAACAACATAAGAAACAACATGATGCTTGTTAAGGTTATGAGTCTCAGCTTAAAGATAGTTTGATCAAAGAGATAGAAACTATTCATGTTCTATGTAAAACCAAACATCTTACTCATAAGTAGGGAATACAACATGAATTATTGTTTGTGCCTAAAGCTCCTCTTCCTAATGTCAGAGTGAGTCAATTCAGTTCAAATTTGGAAATTAACAGATACAAGGACATAGGTCAGTCTTGGGGAAAGTTAATGTTACATTTCTCTTGTATTGTGTCACCATTTCATGTTTCGAATAGTTTGGAAACCTCTTTTCAAGTGGAGAGGAAACATTTTTTTTTTTCATATCCAAGCCTTTCCTAAAGCATTGTCAAAGTATCTAAGGGAAACTAATGCATCATAGGAAAGTGCTAATCAATGGAAACATCATTTAATGAATAAGGAAAAAGTGATTGAAAAAAATCAACAACTAATTCAATACTTTCAAAGACAAACTAAGTTGCTGCAGTTTTCAAATTACAGTTTGATGGATTATTTGCAGCAAGTTCACTTAGTAATCAGGAAGCAGGAAAGTATGTCAAGTCAAATAACTGGTTTAATGTCAAGAATATCTTTGATTATCTCTATCATTCCGCAACATAGATTGTTAATACATGTTAATGGTATTGAACAATATCCTGTAGAAACTGTTTTCAAAGATGATTATGAATCACTAACTCATGGTTCTTTGTGGAAAGAAATCAGTTGCCATGTTCATAACAGGTTCCTTAACCATCATCGCAAGTTGTTCATACTGCAGATGGATGCAATAGGTCACCAACTCGAAAAGTGCGATGGTCAGCATCATCAGGGTTATCAGTTGCAGGTGATTGATCAAATGTACTAGTACGTCATGAAGTCAAGGTGGAAAGTGAGGGAGCTCTACCCTCATCAAGTAAAGCTTTCAAGTGGAGAGGATTGATCTAGGAGGATCATCATCAGATCAATTGCATAGGTTAATTGTCAGTGTTCAGTGTCATTATCAGCATTCAGTTCAGTGTCGTTGTCAACAATTCTGTCTGGTGTTGTTAGCTTCGACAATGTTATTTATGGTTTGGGTTGTTCAAGTGATGTTAATGGTTTTCATGGTGATGGTTTTGTACCTGGTTGTCAACATGTGGTTGTTGTCAATTTCTCCAGGATTTGGTGTCGACAGGTGTTTGTCGTTCGCCTCGCAGGTTGATCATCGACATGGGTGTGTCATCTATTATAGGGGTTCAATATGGTTTGTCGTCATGTGATGTCATCGAAAAGAAGCTTTGTCGATGATATGTATTTGGGTGAATGTCACTTTGTGAAATTTAGTTGTAAATGGGTTTTTCTTATTGTTGAAAAGTCCTAATGACTAAAACCTAAACCTAACAGAAATCTAAACCTAGAACCTAATGCAACATTAAAATTACATTAAACCTAAAGTATAAACCCTAATATAGACAATAAATACCATTACCTAGACCTAAACCCTATCGAATATGTTAAAACCTAACAAAACTATGATTTAAAGCCCTCTTGGCCTATGTTTAAAACATACAAAACATTACAAAATATGCAAAATAGTCATAAGCCACCAGTTTGACCACACGGGGTCCTAACCATGGGAATTACAGTGTTCACATGAGTGCAGATCAGCCAGTGGGGTTAATAGTTAACCATCACCATCAACCTAGACTACGTCAGAACCACTAGGGTAAGTTGTGATGGTCAGAGAACACTGTTTCTGGGAAATTAGTGTCTTTTTGATCGAATAGCCCTCTAGGTTTGGTAGCTACCCTAGAAACAATAGTTCAAAGTAATTCAATGATTTCTTCTATGCACAATAGATAAGAGAAGGATGAGAGAACCAACCTGGAACTTTCACTTAGTCCTTCGCTCGATCTTTCTCCCCCTTGACAGAGCTCGCAACTCCTCTCCGAACTTATCCCGCTTGAAGAGTACCTATAGAAACACAGTAGCAAAGAACCATCAAAGCATCTTGTTCTGTTGTAACATAAACACTATAGAATCAAATATATAATGGACATACATTGGCATTCACAAATAATAGCATTCACAAGTGCACAATTATATGGAAGAAAACTTGAAGAACTTTATTAAATAGAAGGGAGAATTACAACCCATTTGTCTGATCCAGCATCATCCTCCCAGCATCAATCCCTCTTCACCTCATGAAATAGCAAGATCACACCAACAATACAATGCTCTTATCTCAAACACAAGCTATCAACACTTCCTTGCAATTCACAATATTCTTGGCCCTTGATCTCTTAGATGAGGGATCCATTTATAGATGTGTGAAAGGGTGTGAGTCATCTCTGGAGTTTTGGTTAGTGTCATTCCACTTGCTGCATTTGGTTCCACTTGGAGATTTCTTGGATCTTTTACTCATCCTTGGGCGAATTCAGAGAGGCAAGTGTCATAAGAGAAGTTGCTAGAAGATTCCTTGAGCATCCACTTAGCAAACTATCTTAGACATTTGTCCATCCTCACTCATCGCACCCTACAGAAGGCCTTATTAGTATGCATCGCACCTGGCTAGTGTAAGAGTCATTATGCATCGCACCTTGATAGTAGAGCAGTCAGTATGGTACAATTTAGGCCAATTCTGGATGGTTTTTCAGGTGGAACTTTTGGGGAATGATGTAAATAAATGACCATGATTTTTCATGGTATGAAACAACACTTTTAGGGTTTTAAGAGCCCTAGATTATTGACATATGAGATTGGAGTTGAGGTGCCCAAATATGTCTATAACAACTGCCCCCTAAAGCATGAAGTCATAAACCTTGATGTCGGGTGAAATGCTTTATCATGAGGATTTGAGGTTTTGAAATGGAAGGTGACCTGTATAAGATACAATATAATACATCATCATAATATAATTTTCATGATCTAGCTGAGGCGGGCATTCCCATGCTTAGCTTTATAAATTCATTTCATGTACATAGAATAGATTTTCGCCTGCATATGTAGACTGGTGATTCTTCAGTTGTAGAGTCATCATCCTTGGTCTAGATGACCATCTGTGTAGCTTCTGTGTACACTTGACGTCTTTATATCCCTCAATATATCACAACCTGGATGGATGAAACTAGATTTGGGGTCTTCAAAACTCATTCAATCTTCGCCTGATGTACAAGTTGATCCATGTGAAAAGATGTTTTGAAGTTGAACATGGAACGACGTCGCCTGATTACCAGCCAATAATGTGAGCTGTTAACAGACGCGAGAGGAATCACCAATAATGATGATGACCCTCAAGGTACTACAGTACAATTCATGTGGTGTGAATATATGATCCGATGTCGAACACCACACAAAATATTATGGTCGAAGGCCATTGATGTCAACCTGTCGCTGGAAGTGATAAACTTGCCATTGAGGCATGCAAGCTTCAAAGTACTGAAAGGGTTGTTTCTAAGTCAACTTCTTGGATAATGTGTTGATGTCGACAAGAAGTGACCAATCGTAGGAGGGCCTTAATGTATTCCACATCTATGACACGAAATGAAGCAAATTATTTCTGGAGGTGAAAACGATTTGACGACACAAGGTTCGGGAATGGTGGTCATAAAAAATGGAGGCTGAAGGTATTGCAGTGGATAAGGCATTAACTGGGTTTGTGGTTTCTCAACTGAATGACTTCTCTTCAACATATCGGTGACACTGAGATGGATTGGTAGCGTTAACCCCAAAAGATGGATGGTGTGAAAGACCAATGGTGAGATGACCAGTGAATGGAATAACCCAACCCAACTCAATAATGGTGATGGAGTGAAAGTGTCATGTTCAAGAGCGGCCTCCTACCATAAACTTCTTCAAGTTTCCTTCCCCTTTTCCCCAGTCATTGCTAACCAGTACCTCTTTATTTTTGGCAAGCTTGAGAAGGATAACATATGCTTGTTCTATAATTTTCCCTTCGAGCAAACCTGTCGCTATGTTTTAATGAGTCTAGAGAGTGAAACTTGTTCTTCTCTAGGTGGACAAGTTTGTCACTATTATTTTAATGAGTTTAACGACAAAGATAACTCGGTCCTTTTCATGTTCAGAGAGTTTGAAAAGGGACGAAAAGGAAACTCCAGTAGTTATTTTTTTTGTAGAATAATCCCTTAAGTCCGAAAAAGGATAAAATAATACAAAAGGGATGACTTTTTTGATCACTTTAACGAGCCAAAAAAGACAAGCGATCGAACTTTTTCGTGAGATAATCCCTCAGGTCCGAAAAATATTAGAATGTACAAGAGGGATGGCACTTCCAATCATTTTAGCGAGCTAGAAAGGCCAATTTCTTGACAATATTTTCATATTTAACGAGTCTGAAAAGGGTTTAAAGGAGACTCATTTTGAGGAACAAGTGGTGTCTGGGATAGCAACTAGTTCTGGGTAATATTGGAACTTCTCAAAACATGGTCATTTCTGGGAAAAGGTTGGCTAACAAGACCACTCGTTGCAACTGTTCCTCAAATAGGTAAACAATCAAGTGGAAGCGTATGATCGGCCAAAAGAATGGAGGTGATGGGAGGTACACAACCAAGGCTCAAAAGGCTGATAGTCATGGCAATCACAAAGGTTAATTACCCAAGGCGGGTTCATATTTTAACAATCTTGAACCATGGGGGAATGATGCTCGGTGGTAGGTTTATTTTTTAATGAGCTTGAACCATGGGGGAACTATGCTTGGAATCCACTGTATTTGCAATATTTAATAAAAAATCAAAAACTGAAGGATGATTAAGGTCACTTGAATAATATTCATTGTTATCTTGAAGGTGGGAATGATGGTGGTAATCTTACCATGACATCTATCATCATTGACTGGATGATTCCTTCTTCTATAGAATGTATACGAGACCAAGGATCGGAAGAGGTACCATACTCTAGAGACCTATCTATCCAAATATTTGTTAAGTGCTGATTTGGGTTTGCTGCCCAGGCCCAGAAAATTTATTGCTACAAAGATTCTATGGGGTTTGCAGGAAACACCTCGTGGTGATCCACACTATCAAAATGGTCAAAGTTCTTCTTAATCTTAGATGATGTAGAAGAGATCATATGATAGGTTTCCACTGTGGCCACCTCCGCGAGTCTAGTTGGAGGCGGGAAGGAAAAATTACCCATTAAGGAAGGGTATTTTAGGAGACCTACTCCAACATTTTGAAGTGATTGAGAACTTCCATGGATCAATGGAATGCTTCCAATAGCTTGTGAACTATTAGGAAAAAAGGTTAGTTAGTCAACGATTGTGATTCCACCTTGGAAGGGAAATGAAATCTTCCTAAAATATGTAGACACAATAGCAACCATAACATAAATCCAGGGCCTTCCCAGTAGGATATTGTAATCAAGGTTTCCTTCAATGACCTCGACTTTATTATCTACTATCTTGTCCCATAGTTCAACTTGCAAGTTACTTAAAATACCATATGAGGCATATGTTATTCCATCGAACGCTTTTAATGTTGTTGATGGTCGCGACAAGGGTGGTGAACTAGGAGTTTTCCAGTAGCTCATTGACATAATACAGGTAGATGCCCCCTTGTCAATTATTGTTCGATGGAAAGTTTTATTGAGGGATTTTACCTGTATAAGGAAAGTGAGTTGGGATGGTAACAGAGGTGTATAGCCTTTATGGTTAAATGCCATAAGATTGGAATCCGTTGGATCAATCCC
Source organism: Pinus taeda (assembly GCA_000404065.3). NCBI lineage: Eukaryota > Viridiplantae > Streptophyta > Pinopsida > Pinales > Pinaceae > Pinus > Pinus taeda. The sequence continues at coordinate 55,907 of APFE030765370.1, forward strand.
ACCTATTGTTGATAACAAAGCCTGCTTTTGGGAGGGGCAATTCTGCAATACTTCAAGTGTTGACATAGTGGATGGTGATTGATCCAGGTCCTCCACTATATTATAATTCTATGCAACTCGAGCACGAGGATTAAATGTCAATTTATGTACTACTCCCTTTGGCGAACTTATAGTTAATTCAGGAATAATGGGTGGAACAACTTCTGGCGAAGTTGTTGTTGAACCACTAGGTTGATCTATAGCCTGGTAGTTTGACGATGATGGATTTGCATAGTATTTATTTCTTGTTGATATCAAGGCATCATTTTGTTGTTTTGAGATGGATAGCATAAGCACTTGGGATGTGGAAGCATGATCGATAGCAACCAGAATAGTTTCTGCGTTCGGAAATGGATCAGTCAACACAGCTGAGGTACTTGAAGTCTTTAAAAATTTCGCAACCTCAGCTCGATGTGGACAATCTCTCATCCAATGCTCCTCATTACATATGTAACATAGAAAAAGAGGAGGTTTCTTTGGCCCTTCAGGGTTGTCAGAAGATTTCTCAAGAGTTGAATCCACTTGTTTCTTCTTATTATTTTTCCCTTTCTTCTTGCCCCCTCGTTGCTTTGGATTCTTGCCCTTTTCAGATGACATGACATTAATCTCTGAGGTTAGAGGTTTGTCATTTGCTTTTTGACTAGATACTACAAGAGCTTTACCAGATGAAGCCTTTGCGGTTTGTGTGCTTGAGGCACCGATTACACCATCACCAGCATGAGAATCCCTATTTGATTTAGGAGGAGGTGGAACAGAAAATTCTAGTCTAGGAGCATCAGGAATCTTGTCGTAGAGTGTGCCAGACTTAGTATAGATCAAGTCTAAATATTGGGCATGAGCAATGACTTGCTCTTCAGTGACAACTCCTCCTTTTGCCACCTTCTCAGTGATAGATGGCAATAAGGACTTAATAAACCACTAAGATAAAAGTTGATCGGGAATATATGTCTTTACCATTCAGCGACGATGTCCCCACTCATGAATATGATTAAATATGTGAGTGGCCGAGGTCTATTTAAAATTGGTAAAGAGTTTTGTTCCTATTTCGTACCTAATGGGGAACTAAAAGTGGGTTAGAGAAGTAGTGACAAGGGTGCTGAAATTGTCAAACGAAGCTCTAGGAAATTCAATATACCATTTCGCTGTCGGACCAGTTAGTGTTCTCTGAAAAATGTGAAGCCTAATCGAATCATCATTCAGGGCGTTAGATGAGCACCACAAATGAAAATTCATTACATGATTCAATGGATCTTCACCTAGATTTTCATTGAATTTAGGAATATCGGATGGAAGTTTATGAGGAATCGTTGGCCACCAAGGGGTGTATGCAATTGGATCATTCATCAGCCAGTTCAAATTTGGTAATTCTAGAGTTGCTACGAAAGGCAATTGTTGATTCAGGTTAGGTGAAGCATACCCAAGATAAGATGGAATCACCTGAACAGTAGGTCTTTGCATACCAGCATAATGTATTTGATGCTGGTAATTTTGATAAGGTTGTTGGACATAACTAGTATAGTGTGGTTGTTGATAACCGTTTTGAAAATGCGACTGCCCATTGCCTACAAAGCCTTGTTGCTCAGGTCCTCAGTAGGTTTGATATTGACCAAGCCCAAACTAAGGTTGGGTTTGCTGGAATTATGGTTGTTGGTATTGTACTAACCACACTTGTTGGGCCATTTGCTATTGCCCAATACTAGAATATTGACCAAGATGTGGGGTGATGATACCCATTTGAGCCGGAGTCATTCTAGGTAAGGAAACACTAACATGAGGTTGTGATTGAGCTGTAGAGACAAGAGGTTGTTGTATTACAAACTGAGAGACTTAAGGTTGAGACACAACAGGTAGTGCTTGTACTTGCGACACAGTCACAATAGCAGGTGTAGTGGGAATATTCGACACAAGTTGGATTGGTTGCATTGAATATAAAACCCTTGGTTGCTGTGGTAGTATTGGTACCCAACCACTGGATGTAATTCCAGTTTGACCTGAATTTTGTTGCAAACTCTCATATAGTTGTTCCCCAAGAGGGAATAATGAAAAAGAGTACTACCCTCCATATGGTGGCAGTCCAGTGTTTAAAGGTTATATTGGTATTTGAAGACTGGTCTGCCCAAATTGATAGTGTCATGTAGGATCAATTTGTTGAGTTTCAACATAAGAAATACCAGATGTGACACCAGATGAATAAATAGGAGCATACCATGTTGTTGAAGCAGCCTCTGAGTGGGCTCTTGCTAGTGTTTGATAACTAGCTGGAACAGATGGTATACCAGCAAACATTGTAGGAATGGAAGTAGGAAGTTCTACAGTAGCTGTATCAGATGACACAGTCCTAGATGTTGATGGTTGCTCAGACATGTTTAGTCTATCCAAAAGATTTCCTAGCTATTCGACAGGAACTTGTGATGAAGGATGATTAAAAGAACCAAACTTAAGAGCAGAAGGATACAAATGAATCCTAGTTCCCAAATATAACGGGGTACTGGATGGAGGATCTTCTACTATCTCCTCTGTAGCAATCAGACTAGGTGGAAGAGGTAGACCGTCAGGTACGTAAAAGATTTCTGGAGCCGAAGAAGGTATAGCTTTTGCAGTGACAGATACTGGAGCGGTGACAACTTCCAAATTCTGGAACTCAACTTCCAGACGTTCAGGTAAGTGAACTTCAGTCTCTGGATCAACTCTAGATGGAGTTGTTTCAGGTATAGAAGTGTCTACCGTTACACTAAGACCAGTTCTAATGTCCTCTTGTAACTGTGGAACTTCTTCTCCAAAGGCAGATGTACCAGAAATGACTAGAGTAACTGTAGTCTTTGACGATGTTGAAACAAAAGTTTCAAATAAACCAGATGAATTGGACTCAGTTAAACGAGATTGTTTTTCTCTTAATGGCTTCGTTTCCAGAGTCAAAGATGGTTGACTCGCTAGTCTCCACGAACGACGAGGTTTTGATTGACTTTCCTACACGATTGCGGATTACTTGATCAACTCAAAATTAAGGGAATATGATGTTATTCTGAATTCAATTAATTTTATTGATGCTTTGACATAACTTTGATTTTTCAATTTTTAAGAGTCGAGAAAAAGCTAAAGATGACTCTAGTCCACTTCGATTTTTAAAGAGCTTGAAGTGACAAGTGCTCAGATGGAACTTTTCTTTTAGAGAGTCGAAAAGGAACAAAAGTGACTACTCTGGAAAATCTAGACAGAGAGATTACCAAACCAATCGCAAAACTGAAATATACACCTTGGTGATAAATTAAATAGAAATTACCAAGGACTTATGCATGGCAGTCAATCTTCCCTAATGCTATGTGCAGTGCATTCCGATCGATAGGCTGATAGACACGGCTTCCTATGGATAAAGGATATCAGCCTATTATGGTCTCCCAATATATATGTGCTAGTACGGGGAGCACAAGTCTATGCTAGCACTTGTCGTATAAAGGAGGAGGAATCACCCAACCTTCGATGAAAACGATAGTTACTAGTTTTTACAACATCGGAACACATCTCTAGCCTAGACCTCTAGATGTGTTGCATTAGGTTCCAAAGCATCGTTAGGTTCATTGAGATTTATTTTAGAGTTGATCTTGTTTAAAGTTTTCCTTTCAATGGTTCACTGTGTGATGTTTATTTGAAATTCCTAAAAATTCAATCTACAATGATAAACAATCGTTGTTTATTTTGAGCAATGAAAATCCTAGCTACTAGGGAAAGAAAATTACGATTCTTTCAAACAAAGAGCAAAGAGCACACGCTAGTGCATTTTCATAAATCATTTTTTGCACACAAACTAAATGCAAATGAAAATGCATGTATTTGTTTTTCATTCCCCTTAATGAGAAAACATGCGAAAAAGGAAAAACAAATGTAGTAAGGATCTAGAATATTTCTTTCAAAATCACATTTCGACATTTTCTTTTTCAAAGTAGATAGGAAGACTAAACGACACTTTTCAATTTTGAATAGAAAATGATTTCGACACTTCGAATATCAACAAATCAAATCAAATACATGACAAAAAGTTCAATCAACTATCCAGGGAAGGAAGAATCTACGACACTTCTCTTTTTGACACAAAACGAGAGTTACGACACTTTCGTACCAAAGTGACAGTTCAATTTAAGCAACTTTTCGAGAAAGGATTGTAAATGATGCACAAATACATAAAAACATTTACTAATCCTAATCAATGGAGGTTGATCTATGTGATGCAAGTAGGCTTCAGTAATGAGGTACTATTCATAAGAAGCAAAAACAACTAAACAAAACTGAAAACAAGAACAAAACCCCCAAATTTCTAGAATCGAAATAGGTTTAGTTGGTCATCACACCTAGGCTTCATAGAAATAGGGATGCATTGCACTTTACAAACTTGGGAGGTGCGATGGATACTAGTTGATAGTGACAAACAATGTAATGGGATAGGGAGCACAAATGAAGTAGGTTTTCGCTCAAATTTGCAACTGTTTTTAGTGAGTTAAGCTGAGCTATGATGGACAGTAAAGAGAAAAGTATAGAGGAATGATCTTTAGAGGTTACTGAGCTACCAAAAGGGGATATAGAATTCTTGTAAGTCAAATGTTCAATTCATAAACTAAACCAAATATTGACTGAAGAAACATTTATCTACTATGAAATTGTAGAGTAAGAGCAGTTCGAAGGCTACCTGACTGACTTCAGGCTTTGTCTATAGTTTATAAAATAAATAACAACAACTAGCAAACATCTATTCTATCCCAAGCAGAGTCACCATTTTGTTTCTGGGAAAACTAGTGTCTTTTCAATCGACTAGCCCTCTAGGTTTAGTAGCTACCCTAGAAACAACAGTTCAAAGTAATTCAATGTTTTCTTCTATGCACAATAGATAAGAGAAGGATGAGAGGACCAAACTGGAACTTTCTCTTAGTCCTTTGCTCGATCTTTCTCCCCCTTGACAGAGCTCGCAACTCCTCTCTCTACTTATCCCACTTGAAGAGTACCTGTAGAAACACAGTAGTAAAGAACCATCAAAGCAGCTTGATCTATTGTAAAATAAACACTACAGAATCATATATATAATGAACATACATTGGCATTCACAAATAACAACATTCACAAGTGCACAATTATATGTAAGAAAACTTGAAGAAATTTATTAAATAGAAGGGAGAATTACAACCCAGTTGTCTGATCCAACATCATCCTCCGAGCATCAAGCCCTCTTCACCTCATGAAATAACAATATTACACCAACAATACAATGCTCTTATCTCAAACACAAACTATCAGCACTTCCTTGCAATTTACAATATTCCCGCTCTTGGATCTCATAGATGAGGGATCCATTTATAGATTTGTGTAAGGGTGTGAGTCATCTCTGGGTTTTAATTAGTGTCATTCCACTTGTTGCATTTAGTTCCACTTGGAGATTTATTGGATCTCTTACTCATCCCTGGGCGAATTCAGAGAGGCAAGTTTCATAGGAGAAGTTTCTAGAAGATTCCCTGAGCATCCACTTAGCAAACTGTCTTGGAAATTTTTCCATCCTCACTCATCACACCCTACAAAAGGCCTTATCAATATGCATCGCACCTGGCTAGTGTAAAAGTCAGTATGCATCACACCCTGACAGTGGAGCAGTTAGAATGGTCCAGTTTAGGCCAATTCTGGATGGTTTTTCAGGTGGAACTTTTCGAAATGATGTAATCAGATGACCATGATCTTTTAGAGTATGAAACAACACTTTTAGGGGTTTAAGAGCCCTAGTTTATTGACATATGTGATTGGGGTTGAAGTGCCCAAATATGTCTACAACAAATGCGAGCACATGCAAACAGTCATCGCAATGGTAGCTGTAACTGCCAGGCGGATAAGCCATTAGGTGTTATTCCAACAGTTAACCATCGATAGAAAACACCTGTTCACATCGAAACAGTTAGCCAGCGTGTAGTCAACCTAACCACCAGCGGTTATGTTTTAATATATGGTTATTTTTTGGTTTTTGTAATTAAAATGTCAATTTGTTAATTCAAGGACGATGGCCAATGACCCTAAGTGTCATTTCACAACTAGACCGAGTACTTGAACCCAAAAAATAATCCCATTCATTCCTAAAACTGGGAAGGAGGAGTTTGAATGTATTTGTAGGCCTATAAGAGGCAATTTTGTCTATTTATAGGTAGTTTTGTTTTCAGTGCAACAGGAGCATCCGGAGTCGGAATTGGGAACCATGATAGGCATTGGAAAGCTGGTCCATAGAGCTATCCATTGATAGTGACTAAAAGTGACTGTGTGTACATTCAGTTTGGTCAAATATCTGTGTAATCGACCTCTTCTATTTGAATCCTAATAAAGAGGTTGCCCATCTTGAAAGCGGACCCAGAGACGTAGTCCATCAGGGAGGAACTCCGTAATTATTTTTTCTGTCTAGTATCACTGTGTTTTTATTGTTTTCACTTATGTTATGCATCTTACTTATGTTTAATTAGATTTCGTAAAGTCTTTATTCTTAAGCAGTTTCTTCGATTTCCTCACTTTCAGTTAACAATCAATTCAATAATGGCTAATCAATTCTACATCAGTCTTAACATACGATCATTTTAGATCACTCTTCGAGCTCCAGTTCAACCCTCGCCACATTAGAAGCTCAACACTCTAGCAACATAAAATTGCTTAATGGATCCTTAGCCTATCCAATTTCGAGTTCATAGGAGGGGATAAGAGATGGGAACCTTCTAGATTCATCTAGAATGAATGAATATTCCTAGAACCCTATGCAAATTTCGCTCAATATCACCCAGCACGGGCTAAAGATGGCCTATGTGCACTATAGTGCATGCCACAGTGGGCCTGCCTGCTCTGCAATGCACTATCTCAAGGCATAGGCTACGCTCGTATCCCAAGGAGGATTTTTAGGAGGGCTTCAGGCCATGAAACTTTCATAGAAGGAGGCATTCAATGATTTGACCTCTCTAGGGCATGTAACAAATGAATTAGGGTTTGATGATCCCTAAAAGTATTGCTCTGGATGTTGGGAGTGATGTGCCCAAATAGACCTATAGCACTAGGGATATTATAGAACCCTCCCCCTTGTGGGAACACCTTCCCAGGTGTTCAATGAAACCTATAAACAACAACACTGCTAAAAACAAAACATATTTCCCTTGGAGATTTAGAACATAGCTCGTTGTAGTATTTATAATGACCATGCTAAAACATGGCAAACATACCACTTACTGGAGCTTTATAATACAACTCATTATGGTATTTACAATAATAACCGCATATACACACATACACATCTGCACCAATCAAAAATTAATCATACTATCTATGGAGCTTATAAATCTAGTGTTATACAATATTTACAATAATACACACATATACACATATGCATATTTGTGCAACCAATAATTAAAAAGATATGTTGCCTAGATCTGCAACAAGGGAATCCAGAGACTCACCCCTCCACCCTCAAAGTAATACCAGGATTCACCTCCTTCCTAGGAAGTCCAAAATCTAGTGTCAAAGTAAAATCTACATCTAATGCCCAACGCTATAATCTTGTGCCACTTATCCTCTTAGTGAACAATTACCATCTCATTGTTCTAAGCCACACTCCCAATGTGCATTTGATTCCACCTGGCAATGCTAATGAGAAAAAAATCCATCCCCGACCTTCCCTTCTCTACTACACAGTCCCTCAGGAAATCGGTCACCCCCTTCCATGCAGTCACACACCTTCCAAGTTTCATTGGCACCCCCATCCTGGGCATTCCATCCCTTGGCAAGGCCTCCTCACATCAGAAGATACAACAACCAAGCCATATCCCTCCCTTAAACCATCATACCAGTCATAGAATGCTCATGGAAATCAATGGACACTATTGGGTAGTAGTGTCCCACAATGGCCATGATCCTGAAGTGCTTTACGAGCATACTACTGCTAATTCTTGCAATCAAATTAAACTACCCAACTAGGCATGTTCATGCATTCTTGTACCAAGAACATAATTTCCATTTGACTCAAACGAATTGAAATAAATTCATATCATACCTCATTGGTAGCTCATCAATAAGCTACACTTGAAATCAAGTTTACTTCCTATCACAACAAGTTAAACTAGCATATTTGACCAAATAAACATGTTACAAAAAAATAACATCAAGTTAGCTCAAAATATACCATCATAAATTAAAATCATAAATCACATGTAACCATCATAAACCATAATCATAAATCACATGTAATCATCATAGACCAGAATCATAAATCATATGTGTTAGGTTCCTATACCAATAGGTGTCATTTCTCATGATTGACTGTGGAAATACCAAATATGATCCTCCTTTCCATGCTGCAAAGGTTCCATATTATAATTAATCAAGATTTAGATAAAGAGAAGAGAAAGGAATCTCAAAGAAAGACCAACAAAGTGGCTTGTTAAAACATGCAAACAGAGAAGTGCAATCACTGACTTTCTCACAGTTGATGAATAGCTAGACAGTTTAACCTTGGCTAGATCATGTTTAAATTTCTTGTTTTAGAATAGAGAATAACATTTGCTCAAATAGTTCAAGCTTGGAAGATCACTAGATTAGATAGAGAATTAAAGGGCTCAACTGCTCAATTTGAGCCCTTGGTTGAAATAAGGATAGATTTAGATAGGAGGCAGCCAAAAGAAAAGAGGAACAGCAGGGTTTGCTAGCTCAAGTGCACCCAATCAAAAAAAAAAAAAATTGTTAGGTATTTTAGGTTGGGTAGGAAGATAATTATGAGGTTGCAGAAAGCAGAGTGATGTTCAGTTTAAACAGTATCACGAGCATCATGGCAAAGTGGCTACAAGTTCAGCGGAGCATGACTGACTTCCCCTTTCATTTTCCCCACAAATTTCACTAACATCCCCTAAGGATATTGAGATCTGCTCAACAGTCCTAATACATTTCATTTTGAAAGGTACTAAGCAAAACATTGTCTTTGCTTGGTAAACACAAGCCACATTTCTTGTGTAAAAATAATCATCTCATTTCCCCTTCATCTCCTAAAAAATCTAAGTTTTACCCTATAAACTTAGCATTTCCCTATCACTTGTCATATTAACATCCTAACTTTAGTATATAACTCCTATATTAATGTTTCCCTACCCCTACTATGTATTAAAATCAAAAAACCCCAAAATACTATATATATCCCATCCTCGCCTAATATGGCTATGGTTCAAATAGTCCTTGGGAACCATTGGTCCATCTAGGGCCAATGATAGCCAACCACGTGTCCTACTGGGATTTGTTGGATCTCTCATCCAACAAATAACCATACCCTCTTTGCCCGCGCAATAAACCTATTTAATTAACCTTTGGTTAATTAAAATATCAGGTTCGCTCCACATTTGTCAAATAAACCAAAGTTTCAAACCCACCGAACCTTACAAAAATTAAAACTTATCACGCACATTGTTTTGTTAAACCCCCGGCAACTTACCTTCCCATCCACCGTCGGATCGCCTTCTCCAGATCCGACGGTCCTCATTGATATCGGAAGTGCCCCGACGTCAGGTCGT